>SNQJ01S0021353.1:47851-58609 GCA_010110895.2 Picea sitchensis
TCCTCCATACAGAATGAGCAGGTATGGGATTTGTATCTACTGCAGTTCTAGGATGAACAGGAGTCCTATACCCATCACCAAAGGTTGGTTCTCTGGATCCCATATATGTTTCAGTAAAAATTCTCTCAGGTAATCGTGGGATCTCTTCGTCTATGACATTCCCAAGGGAGTCTAAACGAAGAAAAAGTGGTTCTAGAGGGGTTACCGACACAGATGTAGTGTGAGGAGTGGGATTTTCAACTGTAACCAAAGCGCCTTCTGAGTTATCTAATGGAGGAGCAATAACAATTCCAGTGTCAGATTAATTTTCTACCTCTCCACGGTAGTTGTCTTCTGGAGGGCTAGGAGGTAAGGGTTGATAGCCTTCCAAAGGAAGCCCTTGCATCCTATGTGATCGACAAAGACCTTTATCGTCTATAGGCTCAATTTTGGAGAATAACAGTATACACTGAAAATATAGGTCCAACTAACAAAAAGAAACAACATATGCTAATAAAATCTAGGAATCAACCAAGCAAACAAAACTTCTCTCGATGATCGTACTAGTTGGTGATGAAATCCATCGTCGCATGATCAATTCAATAAGGGGCTAGGATATGGTGGAACAGTTACAATGGTGACCTGCTTAATGGACTTTCACCTTGGTGCAAGCTTCCACGCAGTGATTGTGGATTTACCCTCCAAGGAGCCCGAGTGAGTTTGACCAATGTCGGTTCCAGGCCCAATGAGACTTCCCTTCACTGTCACCTCGTGTAAGTACCTAAGGATTATGGCAACTAAGGACACCAAATCAAATTCGGACCCTGGGTGGGTACATTTGACAGTCCAATCAGAACGTATGAGTAGGATAACAAGTCTGAAATCAACTCGAGAGGCTCCCACACATAATCGTGGGTATACCTCCAAGTGACCCCCAATATATGAACCGACCACTACAAACAATTGAACCATGGAGGGATAATCTCCGTAACTCACCCGAATGCGACCTCGTGTGTAACCCCTGTGTGAGAGGGGGATCCCAGATAGCCTATATGACAATTGGATTTTACTCTCCCTATCTCAGGATGCTAATGTTTTTTTTGAAAACTTTGGAGAGTTGTACTCACAACCTAATCCAAAGTGCTAATCCTAGTCTAATGTTGGTGGAATATCCTAAAAACAAAAATGTTCTAGATAATTTTTAATTAGCATTGATTTTATGGTTGTTCTTTACTCAAAGGGTGCATGATAATGAAACTGATGGTATGATGACTCAAATCCCAAAAAATGCACAAGAAGATGATAAGCAATCTTGTCTTTCGATGAATGGCTATTTAAGGGAAAGAGGGAAAGTTGTTTTCACTATCAAACACTAAGATGCAATGTCCTTATACAAGTGTTTCTCAATGAAATCCAATGCAATACTAAAATTTCAGAAATGCCTTCTAACATCTAAACCAATCACTAAAATATGTCCTTTTGTTTCTATGTGAATGATAATCAGATGCAAGACTTCTAAATGCCAATCAGACTTTAGGATTAAACAGTCAAAAGCAAACCTCACACAAAACAAAGACACACTCTCATCGTGAAATAAACAAGAAGAACAAAGATAACCAAATTGTAAACAAGAACCAAAACCTCAAACAAAAGAGAAATGATGGAAATTTGACCTCAAAGATCAAATGAAAAGTTCACAGACCTTTGGATTTCCTCACAAAAGTTTTCTCTCAATCAGATAAAGGAGAAGGAAACAACAAGTTTACTCCAGGTCAGCAAAGACAAAGAGTGGCTTCAAGGAAAGGAAAGAAGATGTCAAAAACCAAAAAAAAAGAGGATGAAATCTCATAAATAAGGGTGTTTGAAAGCCAATATCAAAATGGACTGAGAGTATAGGACCCTGAGCAAATGCCAAAACCCAGAAATAGCTTCAAAAAATGCAAATTTTGGAGAATTTCTCACAAAAAATGGGGTAGCGCTCCCCCAAAAGGGGACACAGAGCACTCCAACACTCCGTGGAACACTATCAGGGAGTGCCAATGCCCTGGTGCTAAGGGTAGGGGAGCGCTTTTCTCCAAAAACTCAGAAACGTGTCCAAAAACTCAAAAAATGAAGGAATTTTAGTCAATCAGAGTGATCATGATGACATAATGAGGCAATCAAACCAATCTAAGAATTAACAAGATAATGTGAAGAAGATCAAATCAATGGGTAAAGGGCCAAAACAAGATCTGGGAATGGAAACAAAAATCAGAGCTCCTCCCTAGTGGAGTCGCCAATTTCTGTTGTAGGAAAATCTCCCCGCGGACAGGTAGATTTCCTCTTGAGAGCTAGACCCTTAAATCTAAGACAAAAAGTGCTTAACATGGACACTGACTTCCTTTTAGATCTAATCAAGATGATGAATGAAAGAGAAGGAGGAAGGTATGTACCTTATGAACATCGTTTGTCCCTGTAAGGTCTAGGCTGAGCTTCGATCTTGAGCTTCTTGGTAGGTCCTGCAAGACAAACAAAACTACAAAAGACTTCCTACTCTACTGAGATTAGCTCAAACATAGATCCATCTACTGCAGAAAAACTTATATGGAACAAGTACAAGTTTGAAAGAAACAGGCCAAGCATTGATTATATTAATGAGAACAAGTAAAAGTACTTACAATCCTTTGAATGGAGGTGCAACAACTTCTTCCAGTTCTCCTTGTCCAACCCCTTTTCTCAATCAATCTCCATTGATAGCTTTGATGGCATCTCACTCATGAGATCATAAGTTTGATGTAATTCTCCAACTTCCTTCTGCATGTAATGTACCCTTTCACCATGAGAAAGCCTCTTATATAACCTTGGAGAGGTCCAAATACTTGAGAGATCTTTGGGATAGGTTGAGGAATCCTCTCCTTCAGTTGAGGATCTTCCCTAAGATCATGCCTTGACCATCTCCTTGAATCCAACCACCTTCAAGAATTGAGGGATCCTTCCCTAATTTCTCTCAACAAACTCAGAAATTTTTGAAGATGGGGTAGTGCTCCCCCATAAGGGTGCATAGATTGCTCAAACGCTCCCCTAGAGAGGCCTAGGGAGCGCTAGCACTCCCTGACAATGGGTAGGGGAGTGCTCCTCCACAAAACTCAAATTTTTTATGGTTTTTCCAATGGCAAAGGGCTTGTACTTCCTACCAAATGATTTTTCTTCTTCCAAACAACCTTTGAGGTGTCTTTAAGTGTCTTTATGATGTCGTTATGGGCACTACATAGGCAATATGGAAGCATACTGTTTGTAACACTTGCAGCACTTGTAATGACAACACTTGCGACACTATCAAAGTGAGTGAATTTGAGGTGTAACAAAGTGTAAGTAACATAATCCTTTTATGGCTATGAATGAGGATGTTTTTGAAGAAGAGGTCATTTTTTCACATGTGGATGAGCTACCACCGCCATCTGATTTGACCCCACCCTCTGATCCACCAAATGTTGAACTGATGATTTCAATTAATTCCATCAATGGCTTCTCTACTCCCTAGACCCTGAATTTAATTGGTTACATCAATAATAGGAAATTTAGCATTCTTGTGGATAGTGGTAGAACCCATACTTTTATTCATTGTCGCATTTCCCAAGAATTCCATTTTTACATCTATGTTGTCAATAATTTTCAAATCATGATTTTCAATGGAGGTTCCATGAAATGTGGGGGGTGTGGTGAAAATGTGTGGCTTTATATTGGTTAGTATCACCAAAAATCCCATATGTTTTCTATAGACATGGGTGGTTGTGACATTGTGCTTGGTTTTGAATTGTTACACACTCTCGGGCCCATTCTAAAGGATTTGAATAAATTAACCATGAAATTCCAACAAGAGGGACAACAATATAAGTTCCAAGGAATCACAACAAACTCCCCTGTGATCATTAGTTCCCGTCGAATGGAAAAGATGCTCAAAAAGGGTCATGCTGACATTATTTCCCAACTCCACTCCATTCAAACCATTGAGACACCCTCTATGCATCATGACCTCCAATCTATCCTCTCTTGACACCAAGTTGTTTTTACCACTCCCAAGGAACTTCCCCTTTCCCGTGGCATGCATGATCACTCCATTCCTCTTATACCGGGAAGTTTTCCTCTCAATATTCGCCCTTATCGTCATCCCTTTTCCAAGAAGAATGAAATTGAGAAAAAAAGTTCATGAATTTCTAGAAGTGGGTGTTATCTATCATAGTACCATCCCCTATTATTCCCCTGTGGTCATGGTACTCAAGAAAGAAGGTACTTGGCGAATTTGTCTTGATTTTTTCACCATCAATAAACTCACAATCAAAGACAAATTCCCCATTCTTGTCATTGATGACCTATTGGATGAATTGAGTGGTGCTCAATACTTCACCAAACTTGATCTATGTTCTAGATACCACCAGATCTGTATGAAAGAACAAGACATTCCCAAGAGTGCATTTCAAACTCATGAGGGTCACTATGAGTTCTTGGTAATTCCCTTTCACATGTGTAATGCTCCCTCCACTTTCCAAAGTCTTATGAATCATGTCTTCCATCCTTTTTCTCCATCATTTTGTCTTAGTTTTCTATCATGATATTTTTATATATATTAAAACTTGGACATCCCATCTCGCCCATGTGGATCAAGTTCTCCATATATTCTCTACGCACCAATTTTTCCTCAAGCAATCTAAATGTTCCTTTGGAGCCTCATAACTGGAGTACTTGGGTAATATTGTCAGCAAGGACGGTGTACGGGTGGATCCTAAGAAAATTGAAGCTATGTAGGATTGGCCTCACCCTAAAACTCTTAAGATCTTGCATGATTTTCTGGGTTTAATGGGATATTATCGGAAGTTTGTTAGGAATTATGGAAAATTTATTGCTCCTCTCACTGCTCTCTTTAAAAAGAATGCTTTCACTTGGACTCTCACTATTGATCACTCCTTCCAAGCTTTGAAAGAAGCTATGTGCTCGTCCCCTATCCTAGCACTTCCAGAATTAACAAAGACTTTCGTATTGGAATGCGATGATTCTGTGAAAGGAATTGGGGCCATACTCATGCAAGATGACAGGCGGTTGGCCTTCACTAGCAAACAACTTTTAGAGAGACATTTGGGCCAATCTATTTATGAAAAGGAAATGTTATATATTATGCATGATGTAGATCTCTAATGTCCTTATCTATTGGGACAACGCTTCCAAATTAAAACTAATCATCAAAGTCTCAAGTATTTTCTAGAACAATGAATTTCATCCCCGAAGCAACAAAAATGGGTGACCAAGTTATTTGGCTATGATTATGAGATGATTTACAAGAAGTGAAAGGAAAATGAAGTTGGTGACGCTCTTTCTAGGAAGTATAAAGAAGAAGGGTCCCTTTTCTCCATCTCCTTCATTATACCATATTGACTCCAAGTTGTTTGTGAGGAATGGCTACAAGACCCCAAAATTTCTAGCATGATCCACCAATTGCAAAACAATTCTCTAGCTTCTCTAGGTTATTCTTGGCACAATGAAGAGATTCGCTACAAAGGCCATTTGTATTTAAGAAAATAGTTGAAACTAAAATCCATGGTGCTTTCTAAGCTTCATGCTTCACCCCCCGTTGGGCATTCAGGGTTTACCAAAACCTATGAATGGGTCAAATATTCTTTTTTTTGGGATGGTATGGAAAAATATGTCCACACCTTTGTAGTTGAATGTAAGGTCTGTCAATGCAACAAGGGAGAAATAGTCAAAGCTCTAGGCACACTCCAACCACTTACTATCCCCCTTGCTATTTGGAGAGATATTTCTATGGATTTTATTGTTGTCTTACCTAAATTAAGAAATAATTCATTTATCATGGTGGTCATCAACCGTCTTTCCAACTATGCTCATTTCTGTGCTATTCAACACCCATTCACCACCTCTATAGTGTCTCAAATCTTCATGGATAATATCTTCAAGCTTCATGGCACACCTCATCCTATTGTCTTTGATAGAGATCTCGCTTTCACCGATAATTTTTGGAAAGAATTTTTCAAGCTACAAGGCACCCAATTGCATGTCAACACTGCCTATCATCCACAAATGAATGGCCAAACTGAAGTTGTCAACAAGTGTTTGGAAACATATTTGAGGTGTTTTTCATCTGAGAGGAAAAATTTGTGGGCTCAATGGTTACCCCTAGTTGAATGGTGGTACACCACACCTTACCATACAACTACTTAGATGACTCATTTTGGAGAAGTATACGGCCAAAATCCACCATCGATTCTCTTATACATGCCAGGTGTTTCGAAGGTTAAGGAGGCTAACAAAAATATTACATTCTGAGAGGCTAGTCTTCGTTCCCTCAAAGAAAATTTGGTCATGGATTAGAATTGCATGAAGAAACAAGCAGATCAATATCGCTCTGAATGTCAATTTGTTGAAGGGGACTAGGTGTTTCTTTGACTACAACCTTATAATAAGACTTCAATAAAAGATGAAAATTTTCAGAAACTTGCTCCAAAATTTTATGGTCCTTATACAGTGCTCAAGCAAGTGGGATCCATGGCCTACTAGTTAGATCTACCCAATCATTCTAAGCCCCATCCTGTTTTTTATGTCTCCTTCTTAAAGAAGGTGATTGGAACTAAGTTCCAAACTCAAACCAGTCTCCCTGAGTTGGATGAACAAGGTTACATTTGGTTGCAGCCAGAAGCAGTATTAAACCAACGTGAGCATCGTTTCTAGCATTGCACCATCAAGGAAGTGTTATTTGAGTGGAAAGATGTAACTCCAGAAGATGCCACCTAGGAGCTGACCACAATTCTACACAAATTTCCTCATCTCAATTCTTGAGGAAAAGGTTGTTCTTCAAGGGGAAGGGCATGTTAGGGACCTAACCTCCCTAACCCCTCACGTAGGTAGAATAGTATATTTCCATGTAATAAAGGGAAATACTAATAAGGCCTAGTAATAAGGAAGGATAAGTCAAATATAAGAAGGCCTAATAGAAGCTTCCGCTTCTAGAAGGATCTTCCTCTAGATTATTCTTTTGAGTAGACATATTTAGTATAAATAGGATTCAAGGGTATGGGAATTTTTGTCTATAGAATTATTGTAATAGAGCGTTTCTCTGGTAGAGGTTTCCCCCTTGAAGAGACAAGTGAACATTGTTTCCTATCAATAAAGGTATTATTTTGGTGTTGTTGTTTCATATATTGTGTTGTTCCCCTGTTAATCTCTACAATATTTATGTTTTCAGATATTATAATAGATCTGGTACTTACAAAGATCTATCATCACCAACAAATATTTGTTTGGTGTTACATTTTAGAGAATAAAAAATGGCTTTATCATTAGCCATGTGATAAGATGCTCTAGAATACATAATCCATTCATCAAAAGAAGAAATAGAAGTTGCATTGAAGGAGAAACCATAAGAAGAAAGTGCATGTCCATGGGAATAAGAGGAAGAATCAATATTGATGTTGTATTTCTTCATTGTTTCTTCTAAGGCTTCCATCTTTTTAAAAAATTTAGAATCCACATGATCATCTTTCCCACAAAAGTTGCAATGTCTATCATTCTTCTTACTTTTGGATTTTGTTCCTTTGTCACCATTAGGAGTAGAAGCTGGTTGAAAGGGTTTGGGACCCTTGTTTTGTTTTTTGTTGTGGCAAGGATGTTTCTTCTTGGGAATTTTGGATTTATTTTCCTTCTGGGACACTAAGGCTTTGGTGGATGTACCTATAGTGCTAATTAATCCAAGTTGCACAAGCTTATCTTGCTCTCGAATCACAACATCACAAAAGGACTCAAAAGAGGGTTCTTTATAAACAATCTGTATAGCTTCTCTGGTGGCATAAAAGGTAGATACAAAAACAAAATGTGCACTATCAAGCTTAGTAAGAATAACATATATACATTGATCTTCCTTTAGATCTAGTTTGCAGTCTATACATAAAAGTCTAAGTGTTTTGAACTTAGATTA
The DNA here is from genome assembly GCA_010110895.2 of Picea sitchensis. NCBI lineage: Eukaryota > Viridiplantae > Streptophyta > Pinopsida > Pinales > Pinaceae > Picea > Picea sitchensis. The sequence goes on from SNQJ01S0021353.1 coordinate 55,791, forward strand.
GTAATCTTCAATGGAAGAAAAATCATTGGGACTTAAAGTCATTAATTAATTTTCTAATTGGTGGGATCAAATAATATTGTGTTTACAAAACACAACTTGAATCTTTTCCCAAGCTTCAACGGAGGCATCAGTTCCTTGAAGGTGAAACCTTAAATCAGAAGAGATGAACATTTTGATTAACCCACATTATTTGTCACTCTTATTAGCCCAATTGAATTTTTTTTCATCATCATTGGGTTTTTGTTCTTTTCCCAAAGTAATACGGTACAATCCTTTACTTCTTAGTACATCCATCATATGGGATTTTCATGTGAAGTATTTGGTACTAGTAAGAAAAATATCATTGGGAGAATCCATATTAAAATATGTAGAGAATATGGATTTAAAGACTAAAACTGATGGTTTGGATGGAAAGCTCTCGAAGTAATAGTTTGCTTAAAGAAAATGACATTGAAAATGAACTTTGAATATTAAAGTTATGTCCTTTTGAAAAAATACATAAACAATAACCAAATAGTCATGTGGCAAGTAGAAGTTGGTCCATGTGGTGATGCTCCTCCTTATCTAACTTTACTTATAAGCTCACTTTTAAATAAGTTACTTATGAAGTGATCCGTTTTTATAGAATATGTGGGAATCACTTTTACAATGAAGTTACTTTTTAAATTAAAGTCGCATGCAAAAAAATTAAGTAAAAAAATTATTAAAGCTACTTATAGCGATTCACTTTTATAAATCAAGTGAAATGCACTTTACAATGGATGCATGAACTTTTAAAAAAAATAACAAAAAAAATATTTGAACTTAGAACAACTTACTTAATAAAGCAATTTTCAACCAAGTGAGCTAGTGGAAAACACATTATGATCTTAAGGACGAGGATGAGAGGTGTTGTTGTTGTTGTGGAAGACAACATTGAAGTGTGTGCTAAAAAAATTAATTTTTATGTTTTCACACAAAAAATTTCGGTTCTCAACAACAACAAAGGGTTAGTTCTCGGTTAGCTTACTCGAAAAATGCATGTTTTCTCTCTATTTTTTATTTACTGAGATTGCACATAGTGCACGACAAATAGCATACATAGACAATAAAAAAAATTATGCTTTGTTTATAATTTTCCAATATCATGCAGAGCATAGGACAAATAACACTTTTAGACCAGAAAGAGAAACAACTCAGAAGCAAAAATAGAAAATTGAAATATTATCTCTGTAAAATTTTTGAAGGGGTGTATTTCGGATTTATACCTCTGGTTCTGACTGAAATGGTCATATCTTTGGCAAGAATAAACTTTTTCGAGTTAAATGAAAAGAGATTCTAACTGAAATGGGCACTATGAACGTAATAGAATAGTCCTTGAAGCGCAAAAATGTACCAAAATATCAGAAACCAAAGATGCAACAACACAGCTTCAAGATCTCAATCTACAACAGGAGCAAGTCTTTAGATGTGCTCTAATAGTATGTTTGACAACATAGATATTCCAACAAAGGATGAACACATTCAATAACCACTCACAACCAAATCAAAGATCGACATACTGATGTTTTTATGTGGTAAAACCCATGTGGGGAAACATCCATAGCATGAGCTAATGTGGTCACTTGAAGCAATTTATTAATGTAAAAGAAAAAATATTATTATAGAGATTTTCTCACAATAGATCATCATCAAATGACCTTCCATGCTCTTTAAATAGAGGTCATGGACCAATCGAGTGTTAACTCATGGATCGATGTAGTTGTTAGGATCATTCATATTGAGGAGAGAACCAACATACTTATATATTTGGCACTAGCCTTATCCTCATCATTCTGTAATTTAGTTTCTTAATCTTGTAGCCCATCTTATGGCGAAAGATCTGGTAGCAAAAGTTCCCAGCTGCTCGGCGTTGCTCCACTATGTCGAGAAAATCCTCAAGGTAATGTAAAATGATCTTATATTTAGGAAGTGAGGATGGAATAATCTTACGTTCATCGTTAAGTTTAAAGGGTAATGTGCGTAGGGAAGAATCTTATCTTCATTGGGGAAAGGGGAGAAGCGTATCTTGCTTATGTCCAAGGCGTGGGTTGACACATAAAATGAGAAATTCTCATTTCACACCATCAAAGCTTGTGAAGTGCTAATTATAATTATTCCAAATCAAAGCCGAAAGAAAACGAAATCTAACCTTGAAAATCAGTTGGTGCGAACGGTATACGCTTGGGTGATACTGATTCCATATCAAATATTTAAAAAAAAGAGAACCTTCGAATAAGTGGGGATTGAACATGGTAAGGGACCCCAACATATGTGATTTTAAGGACACAAACCATAACAAGAATAAGAACATAAATATAATTATTCTCTATCAAATATTAAAGAAAAAGAGAACCTTGAAAATCACGGGCCTCAACAAATCATAACAATAGAACCTTGCTCCCTATATGATACGATATGACATGACACGACACTATCTTATAACTTAATTTTCAACTTGGCATCTAAAACTCCAGTACCACAATCTTCTCTTTACTTCTCTTTTTCTCCTCACTTCGAAACTTCTTTGATTTTCCTTTATAAAGACCATATCTTAGTTCGTTTAACCTTCTACAACCTAGACTTGAATGAAATAAATAAATAACTACTTTATTTACCTTTAAAGGCGAGGACAACCTTGCCTTTTAACTAACTCGCAAGTAACAACCACTTCCTTGACTCAAATGAAAGCAAAAAATAACTACCTTATTTTCCCTTTAAAGAATTTAAATAATAACTAACTTACATTCGATGCTAGGAAAGGGAATTAAAAAAAAAAATTAGGGTTGATAGATTGTGCC
>SNQJ01S0021353.1:58659-72073 GCA_010110895.2 Picea sitchensis
GCCAAAAAAAAAAAAAGGATATGAGGAGCTATGTTAGCTTAGAATGAGTTTTCCCAATAATACGTAGTTCACCATGAAGCACAATACCATGTGTAATAAGTTTATCTTGTAAAACATTATGCATAACGATTTTATCAACATTACTTTTTCCAAATAATTATTATGATTAATTCAAATAAAGTTTTGATTAAGTATTAGACTCGGGAAAACCTTTGATCTTTATATAATCTAAGTATGAAGCCCTTTTAAGTGTGAAGTCTCTTCCAATTATCAAAGAATATATGATTGATTTTACAATGAGATCTTATTTTAGTTACAACTTTGTGTTCATCCTTTCTATGATGCCAAAAGTAGCACATGCTTCTTCCAACCCAATATAACTTGCCCATCATGAATTCCCTTCAAAGTTCCCCTTCACTCATTCTTGTAACTATTAACTATATAATGAGGGTTTTCATTCCAACCCCACATCCATTTCTTTGGGACCTTGAAGCCCACCCTTGGACTTCTTTCTCTTACCGATACCTTTTTAAATTAATAAGGATGCATAAAAGAAAATATATGAAGACATGCACAACAATAACTAGCAAGCATGCATAATCTAAAGATTCAACTGAGCGATAAATAAATACACAAGAAAATACATTCATATACAAGTAAATAATACCATAATAGAGAGAACTTATCTTTATAAAAGAAGACACCAATTGGCTGCAGACCAAGGACGTTCCACCCAACCGTAGACACTACTGCTCCAAATATCAATAGCAGTGTCACCCTCGATCTAGGGCTATGAATCCACAAGGACGGTTCTAGAGTGTTACTTGGCTTCCCGAACCAGTCAGCACTCAATCTCTCACAGGCTTTCCCAGTACTCACAACAATCCAAATATCCAACTCTCTTCTACCCAACTTGCACCACCCAAGAGAATGGACCCCCACCCTTCTCTGCCATGCAGTCCCTCAAACAGTTCTTCTCCTTCCAGGGCTCCAATGCAACTGGTCTAGAATCTCCATGCTAGAACTCTCAGGACTCGCAGCTGTGAACAAAATGGACACAGGCTAACACACCTTAGACATGCAGGCCTCAAGTCATGGCTGGATTACACCAACGACCTCTACAACCAATGATACCATGGCTGCTCTTCAACAGTTCGTTTTCCTTTCCCAAGCCAATACACGGATGAGGAAGGTGAATGGGTGACGGAAATGAATGGAGTGAGATCTCCAACCAAGGTACAAAACAATGAACAATCAATGAATGAACGTGTGAGGGAAAGAATGGAATGAAGGAAGAAGTGAATGAGCGAACGAGCCAACAACCGAACCCCCCAATCAGACCATGGAGTTTAAGTATTTTCTTGGGGAATCAAGAACCTCCTAGCCTCCCCCAAGAAGCTCACGTAATTGATCCACCCCCTTAGAAAAAAGGGTAATTAAAATAGAAAATAAACATTTAGCCTCTCAATCCCCATCTCTTGTGGAATCATAATCCCCTATAACTCTAGTCCTTGTCCTTCTAGTAGCCAACGATGTATTTATTATTAATAATGATAAAAAAAAAATACATTTCTTGGGAACACTAGACTTTTAATAATTGTTTGGGTACTCTGGCCTCTCAGCATTGTAACAATACATTATTTAAAATTGGGGTTCAAAACACAGGGTGTTACATCCCCTCCCCCTTATTTTGGCACTGTCCTCAGTGCATATACAAAATATAGATCAAAATCTCAAAATTTATTCAAAAAGATGCGGGTACTCTGCCCGCATGGCATCTTCATGCTCCCAGGTAGCATCTTCACGACCGTAGCAGGTCCACTGAACTTTTACCATCTCTATAACTCGATTTCGGATCATTTTGACCTTTCTGTCCAATACCCACACTAGATGAACTTGAAAGTCTCCCTCTGTCTCTACCTGAATCAGATGCTAATCAATAACATGGTTAGGATCATGTACAGATTTATTTAGTAAAGAGATATGAAATATATTATGCACATTCATGGAAGCATGCAATGAAAGCGTGTATGCAATTGGCCCTATTATGTCCAATATTTCAAATGGACCACGGAATCTGGCTGCCAGCTTTGTACAACTACCCAATTTCAAAGAGATTTTCTTGGGCTTCACTTTCAGAAGTACATGCTCCCCTACTTTAAATTATCTAGCTTTCATGTTCTTATCTGCATAAACTTTCTGTCTATCCTGAGCTACCTTTAAATTTTGCTTGATCTTAACCATCTAGTCTTCCATATCCTCGAGCAACTCTGGCCCAAGTACCACTCTATCTAATGGGTTGTCCCATCTCACTAGAGCATTTCATTTCCTACCATACAAGGCTTCAAATGGGCTCATTCTCAATGAATCTTGATACCCATTATTATATGAAAACTCAACCAAGTGCAAGTAATCTTCCCACTTCGATGGCTTATCCATCACATACATTCTCAACATATCTTCAATTACTCGATTGACCCTCTCTGTTTTCCCATTTGACTGTGGATGGTATGTTGTGATAAAGTTTAGATCTATACCAAATCCTTAAAACAATCCCCTCCGGAAATTGCAGGTAAACTTTGTATCTCTATCCGAAACAATTGTCCCAGGTATCCCATGTAATCTAGCAATCTCCCTCATGTAAATTTCTGCAATATTAGTTGTTGTATGTGTTGTTTTTACAGGAACAAAATGAGCATCCTTTGTTAATTTTTCAACCACCACCATGATTGAATCATGTTGCCTTGTTGTCTTGGGTAATTTAGTTATGAAATCAATGGTTATCACTTCCCATTTCTTCTTTGGGATTGGTAATGGTTGCAGCAAACCCGTTGGGTCCCTATGCTCATCCTTCACCTTCTGACATTCCATACATCGAGCGATGTAATCAACAACATCCTTTTTCATTCTTGGCCAAAAGAATTGGCTTCTTACTGCTGTAATCATTTTCTGGTAACCAAGATGTCCAACATAAGGAACATCATGCATTTCCTTCAATACCAAATTCCTCAGTTCTCCGGAACTAAGAACATAGATTCTATTCTTATGCATGAGTAATCCATCTTCCTTTATCTCATACTCCTTTATTTTATGTTTTACATCTCCTTGCTGTAAGCTTTCCTTTACCTGTAGCTAATGCTAATCTATAACAAGATCATCTAAAATTTTGCTCTTCAAGTCCGACTGATGCATACTGATAGCAGTAGCATGCATGAGATGCACTCTTCTACTAAATGCATCGACAACTTTATTCTCCTTTCCTTTGATATTCTTGATATCGAGTTCATATTCACTTAAAAATTCCAGCCATCTTGCTTGTCTGGGACTCAAGGTTGGCTGTTCAAAAATATACTTTAGGCCAATGTGGTCTTTCCTTAGTTATAATCTCTTCCCCATGAGATAATGCCTGCACATCCCCAAGTCGTGTGTGGCATAGTTCCTCTCATGTTCCTTAATATTTCTAGACTCCTAACCAATGACATGTCCATTTTGCATGAGGAATCCCCCAATTCCTTCCTTACATGCATATGTACATACCACAAAACTTTCATTTGGGTCAACAATCTTTAACACAAGAGCACTAGTAAGTAATTCCTTCAACAGATTAAAATTCTCTTCACACTTAGGTGTCCATTCAAATTTAGCTCCCTTCTTTTGCAAAGAAGTGATGGGATGAGAAATCTTAGAGAACCCTACCATGAACCTTCTGTAGTAACCAACTAATCCCATAAAAGATATGACTTCTGACACATTTCTGGGTGTTGGCCATCCTCTAATGGCTTCAATATTTTTTGGATGTACTGCTATGCATTGCTCTGAAATAATGTCTCCCAAGTAATGGATATGCTTTTGATAAAAAGAACACTTACTCAGCTTGGCATACAACTGATGTTCTCTCATCACTTGCAATGCCAGTCTTGACTGATGTTCGTGCTCGTCTTCAGTCTTGAAATAAACAAGTATGTCATCCAAGAATACTATGACAAACGTATCCAAATAATTTCTGAATATGCCATTCATTAAGAACATAAAGATAGTTGGTGCATTGGTCAGTCCAGATGGCACCACTACAAATTCATAATGCCCATACTTGGTTCCAAAAGTTGTCTTATGAATGTCTTCTTCCTTGATTCTTACCTGATGGTATCCTGACCTCAGGTCAATATTTGAAAATACCTTTTCTCCTCTTAGTTGATCAAAGAGGTAATCGATTTTGGGTAGAGGATACTTGTTCTTTATAGTATACTTATTCAGTTGTCCAAAGTCAATACAAAGCCTCAAGGTTCCATCCTTCTTTTTGAAAAAAATTACTGGTGCTCCCCAAGGTGAAACACTTGGACGTATGTACCCTTTCTTCAAAAATTCCTCCAACTGCATTTGTAATTCTTTTAACTCTGGTGTGCTCATTCTGTATGATTTTTTTGACACCGGGGAAGCTCCTGGCACTAAATTAATTGGGAAATATATCTCCCTTCTTCATGGAAACCCCAGTATTTCTTGGAATACATTGTAATATACTAGATATAAAATGTATGCAGAGTTGAAATAAAATGCTAGTAATGGCAGAATAACAACAATATAACCAGAACATTCACCACAATAACATTGAAATGATATAAGAATAACAACAGAAATAACACTTTGAATCTGAAAGCAATGTTCATGGGCCTCTTTGAGGGGGCAACCCCTAGTTGAGCAGAGCTCTATTACAATAATATCCATGCTAGGGTTCTCATACCCTTGACTCCTATTTATACTAAAAAGAAGCATCTAGAGGAAGATCCTTCTAGAAGTGGAAGCTTTTATTAGGTCTTCTTACATCCGCCTTATTCTATTTTATTGAAAGGCCTTATTAATATTGACCTTTATTGCATCCGAATATATTGTTCTACCTATGTGCAGGTTAGGACCCTAACATACATCTTCAAATTCTTGTAGTACCGAGAAATCTTCAAGGCTTGGCCACTTTTCATTTTCTAGCTCTTCAACATGAGTTGCATATAATCGACAACCTTTTCTAAAACATCTCTTTAGATGTAAGGCTGAAATCTCCCTTATAGAGCTGGGTCTTGGACCTCCTTTCACAGTGCAACATGATGGGTCTATGACAACCTAGGACAACATGATGCTTGTCCAACCAATCCATTCCAATTATAATATCATAAGACCCCAAGGGTATCATATTCATATCAACACTAGTATTCACACCATTAAGACTTGTGGAACAACTTCTGACCATATCATGGATTCTCCTTTTAGTTCCAGTGGCTAATTGAACCAAACTTGATTTTCTAAGCTTACTTTTCTCCAAATGTAATCTATCCTCTATTTTAGGATCAATGTAACAATGACTTTCTCCCGAATCAATCAAAATAACAATAGGATGATTTATGATCTTACCTTCCACCTCGATCATTTTGGACTGGTATTACGCTTTTCAATCATTTAAGGATGCATAAATCCTTCCCATATCTTCGAATGTTGTAGCCTCTTGGACATTGTGCACAGTCTTTACTATGTCCTTCCTGTGTGGGCAATCCTTGTATAGGTGATCTTCCTTACATCCCCAACATTGGATTGGTGGTCTTCCCCTTTTTCCCAAGGAGTCTTCTTTCTTGGATTCACCCTTGGCATACTAATCTTGATGATTTCTATTAGGCTCATTCCTATTGAAGGGAGGTTTGAATCCTTTCCTCCTCTAATCATACTTCTCTTTCTTGTTATCCTTCCAAGATTTCTGCAGGGATTCTCTTCCCTGACCTTGCTCATACAGTTATTTATCCTTCCTGATGGCCTCAGTCAAGGTCTTGGGTTCATCATACCTAATATTTTCTTTATAAAAGGCTGGCATTCCACTTAGAAATCTCTGTATTTTCACCTTCTCGTCATCAATGAAACCTACATATTTTAACAATCCCAAGAACTTCTTCTCATATTCTTCCATAGTCATGCTTCCCAACCTGAGTTAAAAGAACTCCTTCATTTTCTTGTCATAGAAATGCTCTGAGAGGTACTCCTTTTGGAAGTACTTCTTGAACTGCTTCCAAGTGATCCTATTCTCATTAATATGTTCAACTTGCTTTAGTTGATCCCACCACATTACCGCCTTCCTGTGTAGATGGTAGGTGGTGATTCTGGCTTCTAGGTTTGATGAAAAGTTATGCAATTGAAAATACCTCCTGAGTCAAAGAAACCATGCTTCGGCATCATCTTCCCTTCCTTGTTCACCATCAAAGGAGGGTGGCTTAAGCTTCCTCATCTCTCCTTGCAAACTGTCCACTTCTTGTCTCCTTCTTTGGTGCCTAACAAGAGACACCTCTGGACTACTTATGGAATATTCTGATGCATAAAACTTCCTTGTTGAGTAGGGAGGTGAGTGATGTCTATGAGTTCTGCTAGCACTTCTTGAATAACCAACTCTTCCATGATCATCTCTCCTTTCACGAAACCTACCTTCTTCCTCTTGTTTTGAGTTTGATCCCCTCTTTGTTTGCCTTTGCAACTGATTTAAGCTCTATAACACTCGAGAATTTATCTGAATTTGTTCTCTCATCAGCCTCTCATTGTCTTCTTTGTAGCTCTGCACTTCTATTTTCAGGCTTCTTATAGTTTCTATTAATGTTTCTTGTTCTCCTATGCCCTTGCATCCATTAGACTCTGTCTCTGCATTACCAACTCTAGTATTATGGCCTTCGGCCTCTCTATCATGGTTGGAGGCTCCCTCACCTTCTTGCATCTATTAAATAGTCATTCTGAGATGATATGTTTAAATCTCTTAATTCTACAAAATGTGCAAGTGACCATTTTGTTAGAATTAAGCATATGCTAAACAAAATTTGCCAAACAATGCTACAGGCCCTTTCTTTCTTAGTTCATGAAGAATATATCCCCATTCTTAGCAAAATAACAGTGTCCTATTATCCTTGTATAACACATAATTTTATTCTATGTAGGCGCTTCCCTCAAACCAAGTTTCTAGTGACCATGAATCGAAACCACGGGCTAAATCCTTCCTTAGCACTTTTCTGTCTTGAAAAAAAAAATTCGACCATTAGCCTTTCTTCCCTTATCTCTCAATTATATGTGACCACGTTCATGACCCTGTGCTTAGCTGAAAAAACACTTATCCAGAGCTTCAAGACTTTGGAACTTTGGAGGTTCTCTAAGCTCCAACTTCCAATCCCCCGAAGCATCGAATTTCCGAATACTCGAAGGACGCACTGATTGAAAATCCTCATTCACTTTTTAGATCTACGATTAACAGGAGCTTCGAGACTCCGACTTTGGGAGTTTCAGACTGTCCACACTCTCCATCCTTCTAGAGTGCTAAGTCTCCAGACTACAAGATCTGTTGTAACGTGTCTTCTGGAATTAATAGTCGATATGTACTTCGGCCTTCGGGCCTTTGGGATTTCTCGACCCAATGCAAACTTTCACATATTTTTCCTTCAGAGTGTCCAGTCTCCGGATTGTACGAGCTGTCGCCATGGGGAAAAATACTAGAAGCAAACACATGGCCCAATTAGGAAGGTGACACGTTTCACGTTCTAACTAACATTTCAATCCTCCATAGGTTCAAAACTCACTGACACGTGGCACACATCCCATGTATCCACATCATCCCAGGTGAGGTCTGCGAGCCACGTCACTTCTGAATTTTGGTCTTCGGAAACTTTTATGCTTGCATTCCTCAAGTCTCCCAAACATCAAGTTTCTGAATTGCTTAACCTTCCGAGGTCCACATCACTTCCAAGTGACGTCATCATGCCCCACCACTTCGACTCTTTGGGCTTCAGAATATTTTCCTGCATGCAACATGAGGGATCGCTTCTCCTGGAGCATCGATCCTTCAAACTTCCACGAGATCTACAACTCACATCACCCATGCCCAGATCTGACGGCTGAGACTTAAACCTACTCAACCTTATTCTTCACCTTCATCGGACGACCCTTGTTCACCTACCCTCTGATCCAATGATCCCAGATCTCTCTTGATCCCACAGTGGAGATTGCTCCAAAATTTGAAAGGGACAGTCACGATCCTTCTATCCCTTACAAAGGATCTCTGACGTTCTAGTTCTTGCGTAGATTCTGCAATGCCATTCCTCCTAATCTTTTCAAATTCACGGTCATAATTCAATCTCAACCACGAGACTCTGACCAACAGACCCGACCCATATCGGCCTAGTGTTTCAACCAGAAGCTCTGATACCAATCTGTAACGTCCCCARCCACCAACAAGTCGGGAAACATCACCATAGGAYGTCTCACTTAGCTCTAATACCAATCTGTAACATACCCCGCCACCCACAGTCCGGGGTACTCTACTTTCAAGCCCACCCTTGGACTTATTTCTCTTACCGATACCTTTTTAAATTAATAAGGATGCATAAAAGAAAATATCTAAAKACATGCACAASAGTAACCAACAATCATGCATATTCTAAAGATTCAATTAAACGATAAATAAATACACAAAAGAATACATTCATATACATGTAAATAATAACATAATAGAGAACACTTATCTTTATAAAAGAAGACACCAACTGGCTACAAACCAAACATGTCCCACCCAACCATAGACACTACTGCTCCAAATCTCAACAACAATGTCACCCCTGAGCCAAGGCTATGAATCCACAAGGACGGTTCCAGAGTATTACTTGGCTTCCCTAACCAGTCAACACTCAAGCTCTCATAGGTTTTCCTAGTACTCACAACAATCCAAGTACCCATCTCTCTTCTACCCAGCTTGCACCACCCAAGAGAATGGACCTCCACCCTTCTCTGCCACGTAGTCCCTCAGGCAGTCCTTCTCCTTCCAGGGCTCCAATGCAACTGGTCCAGAATCACCATGATGGAACTCTCAGGACTCCCAGCTGTGAACAAAATGAACACATGCCAACACATCTCAAACATGGAGGCCTCAAGTCATGGCTAGATTACATCAATGACCTCTACATCCAATGATACCATGGCTGCTCTTCAGTAGTTCATTTTCCTTTCCCAAGCCAATACACAGATAAGGAAGGTGAATGGGTGACGAAAATGAATGGAGTGAGATCTCCACCCAAGGTGCGAAACAATAAAAAATCATTGAATGAACGCGTGAGGGAAAGAATGGAATGAAGGAATAAGTGAATGAGTGAACGAGCCAACAAGTGAACCCCCCAATCAGACCAGGGACGGGTTTAAGTATTTTCTTGTGGAATCAAGAACCTCCTGGCCTCCCCCAAGAAGCTCATGTAACAGATCCACCCCCTTAGACAAAAGGGTAATTAAAATAGGAAATAAACATTTAGCCCCTCAAGCCCCCTCTCTTGTGGAATCATAGCCCCTTATAACTCTAGTCCTTGTCCGTCTAGCAGCCAACGATGTATTTATTATTAATAATGATAAAAACATTACATTTCTTGGGCACACTGGCCTTTTAATAATTGTTTGAGCACTTTGGCCTCTCAGCATTGTAACAATATATTATTTAAAATGGGGGTTCAAAACCCAGGGTGTTACAGAGACAATGGCATTAAAATGAGTTACATTTTTATATCCTATGCATTTCCCAATGAAAATAATATATTTAAATTGTTTTACAAAGTGCACACATACTTCTAAGACAATAACCAAACCACCCAATTTTAGTGGAACCCATTGTTTCGACAACTACCACTTTTCTTGAAATTTTATTGGGTGTTGAATTTCCTACTCAACAACAATGTTTTTTCTTATAAGGCCCATTTTGGACCCCAAACTTCCTCTAATTGAGAATTAGTGGATGAGGAAAGAGGATCAAAGATATGAGATAATAAATATAGGAACATGTTGAGAGAAGGGTTTTATGCTTCTATTTTAATGTATGGATGGTTGAAAGTTGTCATTGGCCTAGGTTAGTTATGATTAATATGCAATACTTTGAATTGTTTTAGTTTGAATTGGCTATGTAGTGTTATGGAAGTTTTGCCTTAGTTTTTGACTAAGGAGGATTATGTTTGAAATAAATTTATTTAATCTTATGGTTGTGTTGATGTTGATTCTAAATTTTAGTCATTCAAATGTATAGTTGTTATTGGTAATGTTTTTTTATGAACTATGTTTAAGAGATGTGTTAAGGGAATGACCTTGTGTGGACCTTCTATGATGTTGTTGGAAGTTGAATAAAACATGTTTTAAAATCTTATTCTGAAAATGATGAGATATTTTTGTTATTTCTCCTATTATTTTGGTCGTGCACTTTAATATAGGAACCCTATAGTTGCATCATATGGTGTTATACTAGGAAGAACCTATGATGAAGACAAATTGAGCAAGGAGAGCATTGGGTGTAGTTGTTGAGGAAAGAAGTAACTCCAGCAAAATAAATATTGGGTAGAGTTGTTTGAGGAAGAGAGGCATGGTGATTGGGTAGATGTTGTCTACATCTATAAGAAAATTTATTGCAAGAAAGTACGAGGAAAGTGACATAGAAAATAAGCTTATGGGTTGGAGGAGGTAAAGGTAGAACTCATAATGATGAGAATGATCATGTTTTGGAGATTTTGCAAAACATGTTGATGCAATTGGAAAACCAAGAGATGGTCCAAAAGAAATGAGTGGAAATATGAATGATGAGATTGAATATGAAAGTGAATACGAGGTTCTTCAAGAGAAGGAAAACAAATATCCTAGGCCTAAAGAGATGATGATAGAAGACATGATGAGTGGCGATCGTTTTAATTACCTCGCTATTTTACAACAAGTGTAACTAAATGGAATGTGCATTAATTTTTCAACCGAGGGTCAGGTTGCTTGTGATATGTCGTGCACTATATGTGTAGTGTAACACCTATGCAAGGGATGCTATGAAATAAAATTTCTTTCTTATACAAATGCATCAATAGTTATAAACAAATTTTCCTATTCTTTTAATGAAATAACTGAAATCATAACAAATACATGCTAAGAAGATACCTCCTGCATAGTATGTTGAAGTTGATCAGTTGCAATTTAGTCCTGCCAATAGTAGGAAGATGTTTCCAAGCATTATTTTATTCCACTTCCTTTCTTTCTTGCCCAAAGTGAAACAACAGAAATAACCACCCTGTCAACTAGGAGCCTAGCCGATTTCCTAGCTCCAAGAAACCTTTCGGTGTCTTGGTCCTCTGTGCCCGTGACTCCAAGAACATTAAAACATAAATGCTCTAAGAAGACTATCACAAGAATTATGTCTTCCAATAAATCCCAATCTCTCCACCTCCTCTCATATTTATCAAGTTTCCATTTCCCCTTCCCCAAGTCTCCTCAACCACCCTCATTATTAGCCATCAACCTCCCTTATCTAGATTTTTGGGAAAAGTTTAAAATAAAACTAAAATATAAATGACTTGCATAAAACAACAATAAATCAAATGCAAAGTCTTTCTTCTCATGCTAGCTAATAAATGAAATTTTGACAATTTTCCCCAAAATGTACATGAAAACCCACCATGCTCATTTAATTCATCGTACCAATCATCAATCAAGTCAAAGAAGGTATTTAATGTTTATAGATAATTTTGTATGCAATATAATTTACATATTCATTAAATCATTCAATTAAATAGTTAATGATCTAATTTAATAATTGATACATTAATTAATTGTACTAGTTTACATGTGTAGAGTATGTGTGCATAGCTAGAAGACACATATCTCATGCATGTACTAATGATAAACAACCACTGCCTCTAGTGCATAGTTCCTATATGATCACACCAAGGCATGCACGACAACAAATCAAGTAAATGTATCATTTAATAATCTTAATGAACAAAATTACAATAATTCATCAATAACCCATTATCACACTTAAAATATCGAAACATAATCAAAATAGGGTTTTAAACATGGTAGGAACCAAGTGAATAAACAATAGTGGCACATATAATCCCTAGTTAGTAATCTCAACTATCATCAAAGAATCCTTCCTTCCTAACCTACTTCCATCTTCCATCCTATCCTTTCCTCTATTGGACTAACTTGGAGCGTCAACTATATTGATCTAACTCCAGATAGAACCCGTAAGTGGAACTTTCATACATCTTGACCAAGCTTCCCCAGCAGGCAATTGGCAGTCGCCATAACACATCTAGGGGAGCGTGGCTTAACACTTCCCTCCCACAACTCCACATTTTAGAGGATACATGGTGGGAAATGCCTCCACCCCTCCTGATAGAACTAGGGTCAACACCCTATATTGAGCCATATTGTGCAACTATTTTTCTTAGAGTCATGTCATCAAACAATCACTCTGGACAAGTTGTATGTCTTTTTAAAACCACACTTACCACAAATCATAACAATATTTGAAATCATAACCAAAACTTATAGTGTACATTATCTTACCGATGTTTGCGACATCCAAGTTACCTCAAAAATATAGTCATTTATATCGTACATAGTTCATCAACCTATAGTTTAGCTCACTAATGCTCATATCTATGAAAATATATAACAATTTCATGAGAATCCATATGTGTATTAACATTTACAACATAGTTTTGAACTAGTATCCAGGTACTTAAATTAAATCACATAACTATCGATATCATAAACATATAACAATAATTATTCATGGTATGTAGGTCCATATGTCCATAGAATAAAGTGCTAATGTTTAATAATATTCTACACATAATAAGCAAATGAAATACAATTCGGTTGTAATGTCATTAGGCTACTTAGGTTTAAATAGGGCATTACATAGGCTCTGAGTTCCTTATTTACTATTGGTTTGTTTATCATGCTCCTAATGAATTGGAAATTCAATCTTTCATAATCAAACATGCTTGAATTCAAACACAATTGCATAAATAAAAATCTACAGGTCCTAGCTACTTTAGAATTGAAGATCAATCACATGCATGGAGATGATATATTCACTTGAACATCTATCATGTCAATGAGAGCACTTCTGTCACAAGAGAATATCCTTGCATTATTTGGGCTCTTCTTCTTTCCACGGATCAAAATCCATGATGTTGGTAAATTTTATGAAGATTAACCATTGTTGAATTAAACTTTGAGTTGGATAAGTAGAGTTGTAGGTATTTTTCCTTGGTTATTTGACTAAAGAGAAGGATGTTTGAAATAGAGGGATTCAAGCATGTAACTAGTTTTATGAATTAACTTTTAAGAGAATGAGCTTCTATGATTTTGTTCACGTTTGAATAAAAGATATTTCAAAATTTGGTTGTGTAATGGATGCCATATCTAGATTATTGCTATAATTTTTTTTTTTGTACAGTCACATATAAGCAACATGCATTTGCATCATGGACTTACTACCAATAAATGAGAAATAACAATTTTTTAAATTAAAATTAGAATTCTTACTCACTTTATGTTGAAGTACCAAAGCTCCACCATGTTAGATAAATGTTGAAGATATATTAAT
>SNQJ01S0021354.1:5517-34171 GCA_010110895.2 Picea sitchensis
CTCTTATTTATACTTTTATGTAGCTTCCTCAAGGGGTTACCTTCTAACCATCTTAAACCACTTTCCTTATTTTAGGGCTAACCCACTTCTAACCACTTGTCCACTTAGTAATTTCTTTATTAAATTTATTATTTAAATAATTTCTTTAGTATCCACTTTGATTTATAGTACACTTATCACTTCACTTCATTATTTAAATAATTTCTTCTTTGCAACCACTTTGACTACTTTGACCTTTTGGGGCTTCTAGATGACTCATGAGGGTTCCCCAACTTCACATGGCCATAACTCTCTAACCGTGAGGAGTTATGTGACGTTCCACATACCACCAAAAATGGCATGAAATGTACTATCCATTTATAATATTCTTACCTTGAAGTATATTAAAAATCATACCATTATACATCAAACAAACTTGGTTCCATTAGCCAAATCTTTGTGCTACCGAAATTCGCTACCACAATTTCTTCAAGGGTTGACATAAATGACAACCAACCCAAATAATAAAAAATATATCCCTTTGGAATTGATGGAAACAATCTGATGCAATACTGAATTCATATCACTCATTCTCCCCCTGTGACCATTGCTCCCCCTGCAACCATGCCTCTGTGGTCTCTCTCTAAGCATTTCTATCCTGCATCTGATAAATCTATCCCCCTTTGTCATCAATGGAAAAGGTATCTTTCCATACGAGGCTGCTCCCCCTAATTGAACTGTCCTTGGGGATACTCCCCCTGACCGAAATCTTCCTTAAATTGATCTCCCAAACTGAACTGTCCTCTCTATGATGCTTCCTCATGTAAATCTAAGACATATAAGATAAGAATTCAAAAGAATTCATTTTGGAGTAGAAATTGCTCCAAGTCTCTGACGAAGATACTCAAAGGATTATCTTGTATATGATTGTGCTGTATGTGAACAATGTCACACATGTCTGTAGACTCTTCTCAGCTCATGCAGCCTGATACAAACCTCATCGTTCAGATCTAGATTTTCCTCGCAGGACTAAGTTTGTTGTCTAGCGAGGCCTTTTGTGGTGATCCCTAGACAACCCGTGGGGTGCATCACATGATGATCCCTAGACAAACCGTGGGGGTGCCTTGCGGGACACTAGTATTATGACCCATGGGGATCAACTAAATCAGGTTTTTTCACAAAAATTTCTCTCTTCTTTTCAATCAAGAAACTTTGTCGTCGCTCTTCCTTCGCTACCTCATATTTGTTAATAAAATTCCTACCCAAAAACATTTCACAAGATAGATATTTAACGTGTTCAATAGGAGCTAACTGGAGTCTCTTGATATCTTATTTATACTTCCAAAGTGCCTTCCTTTAGGTGATATCTTGTCTTTTTTACCCCTTTTCCTTCTTCTAGGGTTAACCCATAGTCTTGTTGCAACTAATTTACCCATAATTAGTAAACTCATAATTTATTTTTTACAACTAGTTTACCCATAATTAACTTCTTGTTGCAACCACTTTGACTAGTAAACTACTTGATGAATTTCTAGGGGATTCTAGAATAATTGACTTGTTGTTAACCTTATAGGGGTTTCTAGATTATTCTTGAGGGTCCTCCAACTTCACAAAGCCATACCTCCTCAACTATAAGGAGCCATGTGGTGTACCACCTATCATCGGAAACGAAATGACATGTACTATTCATCTAGGATAGTCTTACTTACAAGTACACTAACCTTCATGAGTTTATTCCTCTATAAAATGTGGGTTACATGACCATTCCTTTAGGGCTACTGGAAGTTACTACCTAACTTTCTTCAAGGGTTGAAATCAATTAAAACCAATCCAATATTTCAATAATATCCCCCTTTGGCATTGATGGCATCACCCTGATGCAATGTTGATGGTCATGCAAACACTTATAATCATACTCCCCCTGTGACCATCGCTCCCCCTATAATCATGAATATTTTCTATCTCTCCATTTCCATGCCTCTAATTTGTCTCTCTCTCCCTTTGACATCAATGGAAAAGGGTAACTTCCCTTTGGGGCTACTCCCCCTTTCTGAACTTTCGTTTGGGATTTCCCCCCTCTCTACAAGCTTCATATATTTTTGTTTCCCTTTATTACTTAATGGTTCTTTCTCATGTAAATCCATGACATATATGAAAAGCATTAAAAAATTCTTTTCTTCAAGTCTTCTATCTGTACGCTCCCCTGTAATGTTGTGCTTGATGTTGTGTAATTCATTGTGGGGCAGAAACTACAAGTTTCTATCGAATATACTCAAAGGTCTCTCTTGGAAGAGGTTTAGTGAAAATATTTGCAATATCCTCTTTTGTCCCAATGTACTCTACCTTGATTTTATTTTATGCAACTTGTTCCCATAGAAATTGAAACTTGATCAGAATGTATTTCATCTTGGAGTACATTGTTGGATTCTTTGAGATACTTATGGAATTGGTGTTATCACAAAATCTCGGAATGGGATCATCATATTCAACATGCATATCCTTCAAAGTTTGTTTCATCCATAGAACCCGAGTACAACATGATGCTGTTGAAATGTAATCTGCTTCTGTTGTAGACAAATATATTGATGATTGTTTCTTGCTCAACCATGATACCAGACACTCACCCAAGTAGAAGGCTGCTCCACTTGTAATTCTTCTATTAGTAATGCATCCTACCCAATCTGCATCCATGTAGGCAACAAGAGATAGATAATTCTTTTTTGGATACCATAATCCAAACTTTTATGTACCTTTGAGATATATGAATATCCTCTTCACTACCATAACATGTGACTCCTTTGGTGCTTCTTGAAACCTTGCAAACTATCCAACTTACTACATCACATCTGGTCTAGAAGTTGTCACATAGAGTAAGTTTCCAGTCATTCATCTGTACATTCTATGGTCTACATCCTTAGAATCATCATCCTTACTTAACTTGTAACTGCTCTACATAGGAGTATTGACTGATTTTAAAACTTCCATTCCAAACCTCTTTGGCATTTCTTTGATATAATTGGTCTGATAGATGAAGATACCTTTTTTTCTCTGACATATCTATAGTCCAAAAAATAAAGTTAACTCACTAAGCAAGGAAATCTCAAACACGTTCTGCATGTCTTTGGAAAACTTCTGACTCATCCTATCATCGTCACTTCTGAAGATGATGTCATCTACATAAACCTCAATGATCAATATAATGTCTTGATCCAATTTTATGCAGATATTTTGTCTGCATTTCCCTTCCTAAATCCTTGTTGTTTTAGATACATGTCCAATGTTCAATATCATGCTCTAGGGTCCTACTTGAGTACATATAATGATTTATTTAAATTGCAAACATAATATTTCCTTTCTGATAACATAAACCCTTCAAGATTTTTGATGTAAAATTCTTCTTCTAACTATCCATTTAGAAAGGTTGACTTTACATCCATCTGATAAACCTTTATTCTCTTTGAACATGCATAGGTTAAGATCAATCTGATTGATTCCATCTTTTGGAAACTAGGGCAAAGGTCTCTCCAAAATATATACCCTCAACTTGAGTATATCCTTTCCATACTAGTCTTTCCTTTTTCCTAGTAACTTGTCCATCTTCATTCATTTTGTTCCTGAAGACCCACTTTGTACCAATCACATTCTTATTGTTTGATCTTGGAACAAGTTCCCAGGTTTCATTCTTCTCTATATGGTCTAATTCCTCATCTATAGATTTGATTCAGTATTCATCCTTGTTGGACTCCTCAAAATCGTTGGGTTTAATTGTGGATAACAATGCTAGGTGTTGTTATTCTGGTGAACGTATTCTTACTTAGGTTTCAACTCCTGCATATTTATTCCCAAAGATATGTTCCGGTGGATGATTTTTTTGCACTCGTCTGTTAGGTGTCTTTGGAGGTACCTAAAGATATTTCCGTTCTTGCTTTGCTTCTGGCTGCTCTTCTTCTTCATCTACTTATTCTTCTTTCAAATCTTCTTCGTGATCCTATTCCATTGAATCTTTGCTTCCTTGTATTTTCCTTCGTCCATTTGTTTCATTAATCGTCACATTGATGATTTCCACTATTCTATTGAGTCTTAGATTGAAGCATTTGTATGTTTTTCTTTTTCATGAGTACCCAACCAATATGCATTTATCAACTCGAGAGTCAAATTTTCCAATTTTGATATAAAATTTTCTTCGAACACTCTGAAATGATTCACTTTTATAGTTTTCCTTTCCATAACTCATAGGGAGTTTTATCATTGTTATTTCTGAGCATTCCTCTGTTCTAGATATGAACTATTGCATGTACTGCTCATACCCCAAAGACGTCCTTCAACTTGGAATCTTTCAACATGGTTCTAGCCATTTCTTGTATTGTTCTATTGATCCATATGTATGTTAGTGGCCTTCCACCTATTCCAACTGGATCATTTTGGTAGTTTTCCAGTTTGGCATTTTTTTCCTAGTTTTTGGGTCCATGACTTCCGGGGCCATTTTGAGGCCCTAAACAACATTTTTAGGGATTTCCATAGCTATACTATGGAAAAAGTTAGATTATGATGACAACGTGTGTAGTCCTCGGATAGACCTTTCCAATGGGCTATCGTGCACCTAAAACGAAGATCGTATGCTAAAGTTACGACCTCAAGAAGTTGATGTACTAACTTACCCAAATGTGGCCCACATGACTTTTGGTGCTTCATCTCCTAGGGTTAGGTTTTTGGATGTATAGGGTTTTTTAAATTCCTATTTATTGTAAAATGGCCTTAAAAGCCTCGTTGTAATCATCTTATTGAGAATGAGCAAAACCGTCACATCTCTTCTTAGAGATAAGCTACCACCATTCTAGCAAGCTTGTTTTCCGCTGCGTTTTACAGTTTCAGCTTATTTCCTTATTCAATAGAAAAGCAATTTTATTGTATATATGTTATTCTGTTAAAAATATTTGATAATAATCTGTATTCATTTCATTCTACTTGTAAAATTCGGATTAGTGGTATCAGAGCAGTCTTCTCTGTGTTGTTCTTAATGCATGTCCCCAACGAGGTCAGGGTACACAGAATTGAGTCTCGAGCTTGTTTCTCTTGAGGATAAAATCTATCACATGCCCAAGAGACCACTCATGGCGGGAGAAAAGAAAGTCGACAGGATAGGATATCCCTTCAAAATGTTTCTCGAGGAAGCCCTAACACAACAAAGGAACAAAATGATGGATAGTTTTGCGCAAATCCTTCTGCGACTACTAACAATCGATGCATCTTCCTCAAACAAAGGCGTCTCCCCATTCAAGGTACAAATCAACTTCGATATTATTATATTTGAAGGTTATATAGATGCCGATTCTATAGACAAATGGTTGAATCTACTAGAATGGTATTTCTTTGTCCATAACTTCTCAAATAGAGGAAAGATTAGTTTTGCGCTCCTCAAAGTTGTTCCCCATGTCGAAGGTTGGTGGGAAATTTTCTGTGAGCAGAAGGAAACCGAGGAACCCTCATTATTTACAGTCACGATCACCTGAGAGTACTTCAAGGATTATATTAAGGAACAATACTACCCTATTGGAAGTTATGATGAACTGTACACAAAATGGACCACACTACGACAGGAAAGAGACCAAACAGTGCCCGACTTCACAAATATCTTCCATACCTTGCGCACCAAGATGGGTATCAAAGATTAAGAGTGACATATGGTGCTCAAGTATCACGACGGTCTACATAGATACAACCAAGATGGAATGGATTTTATAGACATCTCATCCTTGGGTGCAACCTATAGATATGTCGTCAAAATCGAGCAGAAGATCAAACAAAAGATGTGGAAATTTGGGCTTGGGAACCCCTCACAGCAAAATCCAGGAAAGGGAAGCTCCAACCCACATAACAAGGGACAGAGCAAAGGCGGACTACCTTAGGACAACCAATCCATGCCGCAAGCAAAGAAGAACATCAAAAAGACAAAGAAAGATACCAAGAAGTGGTGCAATTTCCATAAGAGCCCCTAGCATAATGCTGTTGATTGTCGCTCAAAGCAGTCACTAGTGGTTGAGGTAAAAGCCTATGAATCAGATGTTGGTTCTGACTCTGAGTAAGAACTAGAAAGGGGGAGATAGATCATTGACGCAAAACCTAGTGCTATTATTGCTACCACCAAGCTCCAACCCGGTGAACCAGATGATCTAGAGGAAGGCGCACCTTTTTTGTTCACAGATGTGGGTGAAGGGTACCCCACTGCACTTCATCATTGATAACGGTAGCCAGAAGAACCTCATATCAGCAGAGGTTGTCAAGTGACTCACCTTGCCGACAATGCCGTACCCACAACCTTACACCATCAGATGGCTCCGCCAAGGAAGAGACATCCGTTTTAGCTAACAATGCCACCTATCATATGACATCAAGCCCTTCCAAGACCAGGTATTGTGTGATATTTCCCCTCTCGAAGTTTTTCATGTTATTTTTGGCCAACAATATTTATGAAAAATCCATGTTGTATATGAGTCTAGGTCTTACAGTGCTATTATTACTTTGAATAGGAAGTTGTACAAGATACCCAAGGTAGTCCCACCTAGTGCTATTTAATTGATCTCTACCAAGCAATGTAAGAAGGTCATCTCTCAGATGAGGAGGTTTTTATTCTTCGTGATTCACTCTCAGAATGAGCGAAAGATCGTAGCCACATCTAGGGTCTCCATGACTGACCTCTACACACAACAGAAGCAATTGGATAAGGTCGTGGAAGAATACTTAGATATCTTCTCCTCACCTACTGGGGCACCTTTACACTATTAGGTCAAGCACCCCATCAATATGATCCCCGATGCATCGCTGCCTAATGGGCCAGTCTACCGTTGCTCTCTGTTAGATAATGAGGACATCAAGAAAAAGATCCAAGAAGTGCTCCACAAGGAGTACATCCATCCTATATCATCATGTTAAGAGAGATAAATCATGCTGGTACAGAAGAAAGATGGAACTTGGTGACTCTGCATTGATTACCAGGCCCAGAATAAAATCACAGCCATAAATTGGTACCCGATTCCTAAAATTGATGACCTCCTTGATCAACTTACGGGGGACAAATACTCCAGTAAGATTGATCTGAAGTCTGGCTGTCACTAGGTCCCGATAGAACAAATAGATGTATGGAAGACCTCCTTCAAGTCAAAGGAAGGTATTTTTGAATGGTTGGTCATGCCCTTTGGTTTGACAAATTCTCCATCCACTTTCATGAGGATGATGAACTATATCTTACGACCATTCAGTAATAATTTTTTAGTGGTGTATCTAGATGACATTCTCATTTACAACAAGACTTGGGAAGAACACTTGCAACATATTCAATGGGTTCTGCAAACCTTGTGACAACACAAGCTATACCCCAACTTGGAAAAATTCTCCTTCGGCATCAACATGGTCCATTACTTGGGCTACATCATTGATCATCATGGTGTACATGTGGATCCAACCAAGATCAAATTAATCTGTGACTGGTGAGCCCAAACCACACTCACTAATCTTCGAAGATTCTTAGGCCTTGCCAATTTCTACCACAGGTTCGTGTTGGGATTCACTCATATTGCATGGGCCCTCAACCAAGTAATCAGGGGTCGTAGTAAGGAGAAATTTGTGTGGGCTGGTCCCATAAAAAAGTGTTCAATGATTTGAAGCAACGCTTATGATTATCCCCATTACTTTCACTACTGGACCTGCAACAACCCTTTGAGATCGAGAAATATGCTTCAGACTATGCTATGGGCATTGTTCTCACTCAGCATGACCACCTCATGGCATATGATAGTGAGACACTATCAGATGATGTCCGTAAGTATCCTACTTATGAAAAATAAATGTACTCCATTGTGAAAGCCTTCTGCTAGTGGAGACATTACATTCTTGGGAAGGAGAAAATCATCCACACTGATCATAAGCCACTATAGTTCATGCAAACACAAAGAAAATTGTGGAATGACCACCATCAAAAGTTACTTGCAACAATTCCACCTCAACATCAATTATAAAACAAGAAGAACCAACTGTGTCGCTGATTTCCTCAGAAGATCACCAATCACGACACTCACCATGATGCTAGACTCTTATAGCCATGAGACCTCTGGATGGCCCCAACTCTATGAGAAAGAACCAGTCTTCGCCACCACCTACCAAATGTTAGGCGCAAATGCAATTGTCACTAATTTCCATCTTCACAATGTGATGCTGTGCCGTCTGGGCCATATCTATGTTCCATCAAGCGAGCGAGTGAAGATGATCTGGGAATCCCACTGCAATTGGGTAGAAGGACACTTCAGCGTTGAAAATATAGTGGCAATGCTGTTGAAACATTTCTACTGGATAAAACTTCAACAGAAGGTTAGCAAGTATATTAGGTCCTGCATTGCTTGCACTATTGCCAAAATGACGACTAAGAAAAAGGAAATGTACACCCCGCTTCCTACTCCTTATAGGCCATGGAAATCCATATCAGTGGACTACATGTCAGGCCTCCCATCCACCAAGTGGGGAAATGACTGTGTTTTTTTGGTTGTTGATTGATTTTTCTAAGATGGAGATTCTAGTTGCCTATAAGAAGAGAATTACAGTAGAGTCCATTGACAAACTCTCCTTTGAATGAGTTTGGGTACATTTTGGAATCCCACAAACCATTGAATCATATTGGGACAATCAATTTCTTAGCACATTTTGGTTGAGCCTCTGGTCACTACTGGACACCAATCTCACCAAATCCACAACTTGTTGGTTGTGGATCTTGATTATCTTCCTAATTCAAAGGTATTTGTTTTCAACCATGTTTATACCCCATGAAGAATTTACACCCTGGAATAATGTACACTCCTCCATGTGGGGGAGTGAAGAGGGGGGTTACCCCCTCTGCGGGGTCCGAGGGAAAGCGGGCCCCCAGCGGGGGATCGGGGGTGAAGCCCATTAAGGAAAAATTGCCTTGTAAATGTATATTGTAATTTCATAGTAAATATGGACCGTTCATTATAAGGTTGTAGATCAGATGGTAGAAGTTATGTTAGGGATTTTTTCCCTAGAAGGAAACCCTCTTTTATGAGGGAAATGTATTACGGCTATGTATCATTGCGAAAATTGTAATCTGAGTGAGGATACTATGAGAGAAAGAAGAGGAAGTTACAACGAGTGTGTTGTAGGTTGTATCCTTTCTTTTCTTGGATAATAATAAAGGAAGGACTTGGCAATTTCTCTAGTGGATGTAGCTCACACTGGGTGAACCACGTTGTTGAAGGAAAATCTCCCTGCGGACAGGTAGATATCCTCTTAAGAGCTAGACTCTTAACTCTTAAGACAAAAGATGCTTAACGTGGACACTGAATTCCTTTCAGATCTACACAAACTAATGCATTAGGAGGAAGGAGAACAGAAGTACCTTTTACTGGCGTTTGTCCCTGCATGCTCCGAGTTGAGCTCCAATCGTTTGCTCCGAGATGAGCCCTATAGACAAACAATAGTATGACCACTTCCTACTCTATTGATATTAGATTGAAAACAGATCTATCTATCAGAGATAATTTCATGTAAGATCAAAAATGAACTAGAAAGAAACAGGCCAAGCGTGTCATATTGATGAGAATAATGACAGAAGTAACTTACAATCGTGGATGCGCATGCGACAGCTTTGGAAAGTCCCCTTTGTCTAACCCTTGCTCAAAAGATCCACGACCTGAATGATAGCAGCTTCACTGATTACTCTCCTCTAGTTCACTGTGTGTTTCCTATGAGATCATAGGTTTCATGCTTGCCATTCTTCCCCCTTTTCACCATCATAGAGCCTGTTTATATAGGTTTAGAGAGGCTTAACCTCTTGAGGTATCTTTAGGGTAGGTTGAGGAATTCCCTCCTTAGATCAGGGATCTTCTCCTAAGATCATGATTGAACAAGGAATTCGAATGCAACTACCTTCCAAACTTGAAAGATCCTCCCCTTATTCTCCTCAACAGATCAACAGCTACCCAGATTACACAGTGCTCCCTCAAAAGGGGCATCAGGGTGCTATAACGCTCCCTAATAGGCTCAAGGGGAGCACCAATGCTTCAAAGATTTGTAGCACTCCTTTAGAGGGATGGTTAAGTGCTATAACTCTCCCTAGTACCTTATAGGGGAGTGCCGATGCTCCCAAGGGTGATGTAGGGGAGTGCTCCCTTCTAAAACTCTAGTTTGAGGGATCCTTTCAGGTGGCAAGACATACTTGACTTCAATTATCCATTCTCTTTCTTCAAGTCAGGTGTTTGAGGTATTCTAAGTGTCTCCTTAGTGTCATCATCGTGGCAATATGCTTTGTTTGACATTTACGACACTTGTGAACAACATGCGACACTTGCGACAGTTGTGAGGAACATGTGACACTTGCGACAGTTGTGAGGAACATGTGACACTTGCGACGGTTGTGAGAAACATGCGACACTTATCAAATCGAGTAATATTGACATGTAACAAATTGCCCCCCAAAGTATGAAGTTAGAAGATGAGAACTGATAACTGAAATTATTTGTAGACTTTCAAGCAAGGGTATAGACTGGGAGAACTTGACGGAAGCTGCACACAAACATCCAACAAATATTATGACATGTTTCAAAACCCAAGGCAGGCATACCTATGCTTGGGTGATCAAGACTTGCAAGATATGGCCGCCATAAAATACAATGTGGATCCATAATTATATTGATAAAAAGGTATAGCCACCGAAGATACAATCGGGATCTATACTCTGATTACCTGAACTGATCGTAGCCATGAAGAATACACAATGGATCTATGAGATGACAAGAGATAGCCACGAACAATACAAAGTGGATCTATGTAACAGTGTATGTATCATTTGTCCAAGAGAAACTCCTTTGCAACCTGGGCAAAGTACATATCAAAGTGATCACTCAAACTAGGGTCTTCTTACCGATCCCAATGTGGTACAAATCTAACCATGTGAATAGATGTCTTGATGTCGAACATGGCAGAAACCACTTGATTACCGATCAATGGTGTAAACCGTTAACAAGCATGAGGGAGATCACCATTAATGTCAATGATTCCCAAGGTACCCTAGTACATTCCAATGAATGTGAATGGATGATCTGGAGTTGAAAATCTATGGAATCATCCAATCAGAGGTCAATGATGTAAACCCACTGTCGAATGTGAGGAGGCCTGCCATTGAGGCATGTAGGTCCCAAAGTACTAACTGGTTTCTAAGCCTAATTCTTGGATAATGTGCTGAGGTTGACAGGAATAGGCTTGTCGAAGGAAGGCTTTGATGTATCCCCCATCAATGACATGAAACAGACATAGAGATGCAATTGGTAGATCAAATGAACATGGACTAACACAGGTTTTGAGACAAGATATTTTTGATGGCTGACTCTAGAGGCGGATACTTGCCTTGAACACTGAGGCACGAGAGCAGAAACATGACATGGACCAAAACTTGATGATGTAGTGTATGCTGTGACTTATGTCGGGTGACCCAAAGGAGTGAAAGAAACTCAAAGGATTGGCTCAGTGCAGAGGTTCAACGGATTATAATGCGTGCAAATGACAAAGTGCTGTGTTCAAGGGTGACTCTAGGAATTACTTGATAATGTTCTCAAGAGACTGCTTGGCTTGCTTCTTTCAAATTTTCCCCCATCTAGATAGATGAGTACCTCTTTTTGATTTAATGGGCTCGAGGAGGATAACACATGCTTGATATAACTCACCTTCGGTAAGTTCCCCTTCCTTTGTTTAATGAGCTAGAAGAAGTAAGGGTTCGATCCCGTATGGGCCTGTTGATGTGTGTTTTAGCGAGTCTAAAGATAGAAAACTCGAAGGTTTTTCATGATTATAGAGTTTGGAAAAACACTTAAAAGAGAACTCTCTCAGTTCCTTTTTCGTACAATAGTTTGACGAGACCAAAAAAGAGATAAACTATCGCTCGAAAGACGCCCTTTCGAACCTTTTAACGAGTGTGAAAAAAAGCAAGATCACTTGATGATTTTTTCATATTTAGAGAGTCTGAAAAGATTTTAAAGATGACTCCAGGGGGTTCCTTTTTCATGTGTCCATGCGGGTCCAAAAAAGAGATAAAAGTCTACCCGGTGCGTTCTCATGTTTTTGAGCTTGAAAACGAACTAAGACTATGCTCATGGATGTGACAAGGTAAACAGATGATCATGACTTCTTGGAAACCTGCGATGTCAAAAATGCAATCCAGTGGTTTAGTGAATCCATTATATTATCAGAGAAACCCATAAATAACTATACCTTACAAAAATGAAAATTTATAAATAGTAATACAAGAAAAATCTTCATTTACCATTTCATTTTTCATAAGGATTTGTAGCAGTGGAGATTCTCATTTTGGAGGTGGATCTTGTTTCGCTTGATACCGAAGCTACGGTTGACCATTTCTCTTGCTGTTTGGACCAGGTAGATCTTCATCTCCCCTTCTTTCAATTACATGGTTTAATATTCATTTTCATAGCAGTATTTAATTTAAATAATGAAGCCCTAGGTCTCTCCAAAAAAGATCAAATCGGCCTCTATTAAAAACAATGGGAGTAAGACATTATTTTGAAAAAAATGTTTTAGAAAGTGATATCCAAGATGTCAATGCCTTGACCCTTGAGTAGATGGGTCGTTTTTGTCAAAGAAGTCATAGAAAACTCAAAAAATACGCCCACGCAGCCATTATGGACATCATCTTAATTAAAAAACATTTTATTGTTGCGTGATGATTATTGAATGGTAAAGAGGGGGCGTGATGATTATAGAAGAGGGTGTGGTCTATTTGAACAATGTGGGCATTAGATTTCAAGTTCTTAAATTGTTTAAGAAATTGCCGAAATTGCCAAAAAATTGAATCATGAAATTCTTTGTTTTTTGGTTGTAGGTGATTTCGGTGACCATGATCGAGTGGAAAGAATGAGAGCATGAGATTGATGACTTGGCTACTTTGTGGAGTGCTCGCACGTGGGCCGCGTTGAGAGCTTGTGGCTTACTGAAATTCTTCAAATTGCAAAAAATGAAGAAGGAGATTTTAATGCTTGAGCACATGATCAACTTGTGGGATGTCGCGGAGCAAGGGTTCCGAATTAGAACACAGATTCTAACCATCGAGTTTGAAGACGTATATTTCTTGACTGGCCTCTCGAAAAGAGGGGTTCCTATATCCTTTTCCGGAAAGAGGGCACTTCCCGAGAAAGTGGGCGTGTATCTGGTATGTCATTGTATCCCAGGAGCAAGACTGGTGGGGGGTAGTATCCCTATCAAGGATATCCGAGAGTTACCCCTCTGGTCCATTTTGTTTTCCATCACGAGCATGATAGGAAGTACTAGCACACATCTGGTGTCAAGATTGTAGGTAGCTTATGGCGTACAGTGTTTGGAGCCAACACTATTTAATTGGAGCGCAGGGTTCCTTCGGAATGTGAAGGAACATGTTTCGCGGTGTAGGATGGGGCAGAAACAATTTGGATATGACTCTTTTATGGTCTCATTTTTCTTAGAGTGCATCCCCCAGATGCAGCCTCAGATAACACTGACAGTGCGACCAGTGGAAGAACCACGGATGGAGAGGTGGACTAGTCTGTCTCCGAGGCTAGTAGCCGAGTCAGAGTTCCGTTTCACCGGTGACTTCTTCGCCTGGTTGAGATGGCAGTATCTCTGGATAGAAGACTTATCATATGCTGAGGTGGATTTTCGTGGGAGCATGGACTTGATTCTACCCACTGGGGAAGATTGGGATGTGTCAGTTAAGAGACTGAGCAACACCTTGTCTAGTTTTTTGTTTTTTAAGTTTTTAATGTATATATTTTTTTGGGTATGTAGAAGAGTTTTTAAAAGATGTATTGTTTTCAACATGTAGACAAGGGAGCAATGCACTTGACTGAGATACCAATACTAGGATGTCATGGGGGTGCTTCGGTTGCAACAGATCCGGGGGCACCAATGATAGGTCTCTGGGAGGTTGAAAGAAACCTTCAAGGCCTCATGATGGGAATTCCTCCTTTACATAGGGGAGAAGTGCCTTTACATCTGTAGAGGCACACTGTGGGAGTGCCAAAGAATGTCAATTCTCTACTGAGACACGTAGTGCATGCAGTGATATGTTACTCTCAGCACAATGTAGTGCAGGGAGATTAGAGTCTCTCTGGTGATCTTATTTTGTATGACTTGTCAGGTGATGTTGTATGGGTGTAAAGACCCAACATTTTGCTCTTCTAAATACTTTTTTGATGTAATCAAAAATTTTTAGTCACGCTATGTATATTTATACAGTTCCGAGTTTTTACAGTGCCAAAACATTTGTACATGATGATACCTTTAATGTGATGTGTTTTAATTTACATGTGATGTACAATTTTCTTTCCTTTATGAAATCTTATCTATGGGCGAGATACCGATCCATGATGTAATTAGCTAATGAATCCGAAACATTGTCAAGTTCTCTTGGAATATGTCTGTATTCGATATAATCAAACATTCGTTCAAGACGAAGAACTTGTAGGTGGAGACGTAGCAGGATAGGATTACGAATAGCGTAGATATGATTAAGTTGATAGACCACGAGTTGGGAGTCTAGGTTAACAATGATACGAGAGATACCTAGGGAGGAGGCTTGGGTCAAGAGTTCGATGACAACATGATATTCTGCCATGTTATTAGTCACTGGTCCTAAGCAAATACCTCCTGAACTCACCACCTTGTCAAATTGGTAAATGACCCATGCTGTCGAAGCAATATTCCGGGTATGTCGACTAGCACCATCCGCAAACTCGACAAAGATAGGAAAGGAAGACATTATCTACGCATGATAACACAAGCACAATTATGAGTGGCAAAGGTAAAGACTCGAGCACGTGAAAGAAACAGACACACCAAACTAAAATACAATAATGTACAACATACACATGCTAGGTGATCTAGGCATAGTAATTTTTAAGGTAAAGCCCGTTCCGGGGCTCCGCTAGGGAAATTCCATCATAATCGACTAACTCATAAGTGCCTCTGTGTAGAACACATTTTACGATGTAAGGGCCATGCCACAGAGGTTCTAAATTACCTGTCCCCAATTTTTCATGAGCTTGGTCATAGATGAGGACTAAGTCTCCTTTGCAAAAGTTCGAGGATGGATGGATTTGTCGTATTGATTTTTAATTTGTTTCTGATGTGCCTTGTTAATGAGAGTGGCATCATGACGTGTCTCGTCCAGTTTGGATAGATATAAGAAACGCTCTTCTTCGGCAGAAGTATGGGGTAGGAGCTCTACTTTAAGTTTCAGAGATGGAATCTCACACTCGATTGGTAAAACGGCTTCGATGCCATACACCAACTGGAAAGGAGTAAATCCAGTTGCGGTTTTCACGGAAGTACGGTAAGCCTAGAGAGTAGAGAAAAGTTGTAGATGCCAGGATGTCTTGTTTGCCCCTACCATGTGTTGAATCATGGTTTTTAGGACTTTGTTGATGGCCTCAACTTGTCCATTGGCTTGAGGATAGTATGGGGATGCGTTTTCATGGTGAAAACCCAACTTGGCATGTAATTCACTCATCATTTGGTTCTTAAAGTGTGTACCGTGATCGATGATGATGGTGCGTGGTACACCAAAACAAGTTATGATGTGGTTTAAAAGAAACAGAGTTGTAGTATGACCATCGTTCAAAAAGGTAGGCATAGCCTAAGCCCATTTGGTAAAGTAGTCGACAACGACGATTATATAACCGTGCCCCCTGGCTGAGGTAGGCTTACATTGCATAAAATCGATACCCCACTTGGCAAAGGGGCCGATGGCGATAATGGGGTGCAACATAGTAGGGTGGGAGCATGCCTTGTTAATAAAAACTTGGCAGGGTGGGCATTTTCTTACTGCCTCAATACAATCTTTGAAAATCGAGGGCCAAAAATAGCCGGCACATAGAATTTTTTGGGCTGTGGCCATCCCCAAAAGGTGACCGCCACAGGCTCCAAGGTGACAGTCATTCAAAATGGATTCAACCTCCACATGAATCAAACATTGTCAAAGGATGGTATCAATACCATGATGATACAAGGTGTCATCTACGATGAAATAACAATGAGAATGGTGGCGAATACGTCGACGCTCTTCACGGGAAGTGTTAGGTTGAAAACGTTGGGTTTGGAGGTAAAGGAGGATGTCTCCGTACCAAGGATCAGAGGTGCTGATTAGGAAAAGAGTTTCATTGGGGAGATAATCTCTAGGTTCGATATCTTTATCAGCATGGGGGAGATTGTAGATAAGATCCATAAACAACAGGAACTTTTTGGCTTTGGACTTTGTAAATTCAAGATCAAATTCCTGAAGGATGACAATCCATTTAGAGTATTTTCCCCTGAGCACTTGACGTGTCAAGACATTGTACATGGGGTTTGAGTCTGCAATCACCGTGGTGGTGCGTAGTAAGATGTAATGGCAGAATCTCTGGACAACGATGATGGCTGCCAGAGCTAGTTTCTCTACATGTGAATATCAGAGTTTGGGTCTAGATAAAATCTTTCTCAGGTAATAGATCACATGTTCCTCACTGTTGGGGTCCTCCTGAACTAACACCATTGCAATAGTGGAAGTGGAGGTAACTAAGTAAAGGATGTAGTAATTGTATACTTTGGAGGGTGCAACAAAGGTGAGTGGGTCAAGGCATGCTTGAGGGCATCAAATGACCATTGAGCGATGTCATCCTAGATGAAAGAGGCATTTTTCTGCAGCAACCGCATGAATCCTTTAGTTATCTCAACGTAGTTGCAAATGAAACGGTGAAGGAAGTTTGCTTTTCCTTGCAAACTTTGGATTTGGGTTAAATTAGTAGGTGGGGGTAAGGCTAGAATAGCCTTAATATTTAAGGGATCCACACTAATCCCGTCTTTAGAGACAATAAACCCGAGGAGTCGACCGGATTCGACAACAAAAATGCACTTGTGTGGGTTCAAGCGGATACGATAGAACCGACATTGAAAAAAAATAGCCCGTAAGTGATCAATGTGATCGAATCAATTGCATGAGTGGGTAGGTAAGTCGTCAAGGTAAGGTTCTACGATATGCTTGATATCGTGGAAAGTGTATGACATGGCCCACTGGAAAGTAGCACCAGCATTTTTGAGACCAAAAGGTAGCTTTCGATAGGCGAAAGTTCCCCATGGGCAGATAAAGGCTGTCTTATGTTGATCAACAGGTAAAATTTCAATCTGGTTATACCCGGAGAAGCCATCCATGAAAGAGAAGATTACGCTCCCAGTGAAATTATCAATGATTTGGTCGATGAAGGGTGTAGGGTAGTTGTCATTTGGACAAGCTTTATTGAGATCCCGATAGTCAACACAAACACAGATGGTTCCTTGTTTTTTAGCAACTGGAACAAGGTTGGAGACCCATTTTGTCAAAGGGATAGGATAGATAAAGCCAGATTTCAAGAGTTTCTCAACTTCTGCCTTTATAGCCGCGATTTTCTTGGGATGAACCGGGTGGAGTTTTTTTCGAACAGGTTTCACGCCAGGGTAAGTCTTCATTTTGTGCACGATGATCGAAGGGTCGATCCCTGGCGTTTCCTCATAGCTCCAAGCGAAGACATCACAAAATTATTTAAGCAGAGCGGTGTAAGAGACCACTTCTTCAGGTGTGCAATTAGCACCAAGGTTAATTTTTTCCACAATGCCCTCTTTGATCGAAATATTGATAACGATCGTAGTAGAGATGTTACCCATATTCCCCTTAGAAAGAGGATCTTATGTGAGGATGGGAGATTGCGGAGAATTGGTAACATCAGGGGGGAAGACAGAGTGTATGTCTTTGTGAATTTCTTCCAAAGGCGGAAGAAAAGAGGATTGATGATGGTTATCATCCCGAGGCACATTGTCAATGCTAAGCATTTCCATAATAGATTCGTTAGAAGGGAAAATTTTGGAAATGTAATCGATTGCAGACGATAGGGAATCCAACCATGAAGGCATCGAGTAGGCATCAGGTGCCAAGGAATGTGGGTTGTCTGAAGAGGGAGAGGCAGATTGAATAGCTATGTATGCATCCTCGGCTGGGCTAAGTTGCATAGTGTCACCAAGCACATCAAATTCCATAGGACTAGGTACAATCCAAGGATCAGATGATTTCAAAGATTGATAAGGCATAGTCGAAATCACATTGACGGTGGAAATATGATGTGCGGTGGGTGGAAGTGGTGTAGGGAAGGTACCCATGAGGCTAGAATATTTCAATAATCCAACACCAAAACTTTCATACGTAACTGGGTGGTCTCCCAGAAAAGGAATGTTGTTGGTGATAGGGGCAAGAGCGTCGGGTGTACAGAAATCGAGTTGATCGATAGTGACAATTTTGCCTTGATGGGGGAATTGTACACATCGAAACACCGACAAGGTGATGGCAGTCATAGCATAGAACCAACTTCTTCCAAGTAGTAGTTTGTAATCGAGGGGGGCATCAACCACCTCGACATCAACGGTAACAATTTTGCCACCCAACTGAATGGCTGAGGATTGTAACAGTCCGTGAGGATGAAAACCTCATCCATCGAAAGCGCGTAACATCATAGGGGATTTGTTAAGGGTAGGTGATTTTAAGCCTTTCCAACAAGCTAAAGACATGACACAAGTAGAGGCTCCCTCATCCAAGATGGTTCGGTGGATTTGTTGATTGTGAACAACAACATCGATCTGAAAAGCTAGTTGGTGAGAGAGTCGGGGTTGATGATCATCTATATTAAACGTGAGGTTATTTGATGACTCAGGATCGAAAGTGCTGATGGCAACTAAGAGCATTCTACGTTGGCTGAGATAGTGTTGTAGAACTTCCAAAGTAGACATAACACACGGTGCTTGAGCCAAATCTTCAACAATGTTGTAGTTTTGAGTAGCCCGTGAGCTAGGATTAAAGGTAGACTTCCGGATAATGCTCTTAGGAGGGTGTAAAATGGAGTCGAACGAAGGTTTCTCAATCTGAAGTGGCCTGGATGGAGGGCTAGTAAATGGAGGACTAACGACAAATGGTAATGGGTTTGGTAAGGAACCATTAGTGGACTTTGCCTTATCAGGTTTAATCGGTGTGTCATAAGTCATAGTGCAAGTGGTCAGATTAATCCCGTTAAACATGTAAATGTGGGCACTTGTCGAGGCCTCATCATGGGATTGGTTGGAACTGCCCCCTACAGTGGGGGTTTGAGCAACCAAAGATTGTTGTTGTGGAAAAAGATGAGTAAGCACAACGGGTTGTGAATTTCCCTTAAAAATTTTGGCCACTTCATCGTGATGTGGACAATATCGAGTGTAGTGATCGTCGCCACAAATGAGACATGGGAATTTTGGTTTTCGTTGTGGTTGTTTTCCGGTAGCAGGGGTTTGTGGTTGATTTTTTGGTTGTTCGTTGTTGTTGTTTTTCTTTGGTTTATTTCTTTCTTTCTTCTTTCCCCTAGGTTGTTGTGAAGGGGTCGATTGGACCGCATTCACCTCAGAGACTTGAGTTTGAGGGGAGGTAGAAGAGGGTGCAGTCGGACTAGGAGCAGTCGTTGAAGTGGGCCTCTAGGTTGTTCCAGCCAACTAGGAAGTAGATTGGGTTTTGATGGAGCCAATGACTCCATCCGTGTGCGAGGTAGACGATGGTTTGGACGGATCATTAGTGGCATGGGTAGCATTCGGTATCAACTCGTAGAGAGTACCAGATTTTAAATAAACCAAATCCAAGTACTGAGCCCAAGAAATAGCTTCTTCCTTGGTAACTACACCACCCATGGAAGCATCACGAGCGATCTGGGGTAACAGTGATTTGGTGAACCATTCCGCTAATAATTGGTCAGGAATGAACACTTTTATTAGCCTTCCTTGTCATCTCCATTCATGAATATGATCAGAGATATGTACGGAGGTTGTTTGATGAAGGGAGGTCAATAGTTCAGTATCCGTCTCGTATCGAATGGGTAGTTGGAAGTGTGTGAGGAAGGACATGACAAGGGAGTTGAAATCGTGAAAAGAGGCACGTGACAGTTCAATATACCATTTTGCTGCAGAACCCATAAGCATTCATTGGAAAAGACACAAACGTATAGAATCGTCCATGAGGGAGTTGGATGAACACCACAAATGGAAAGTCATCATGTGGTTGTTTGGGTCTTCTCCGGACTTTCTGTCGAATTTTGGAATATTGAAAGGAAGTTTAGTTGGAATAGTTGGCCAAACCAAAGAATGAAAAATAGGATCATTCATTAACCGAGACAAGTCTGGAAGGTCTAGAGTTGCGAGGAAAGGTTGTTGTTGGTTAATCTGGGGGTAATACTGGTGTGGTATAGGGACACTAGTGGGACCATACATTGGGTTATGTGGATAATTGTAACCAGTGGGTCCTCTTGTGTAAGGTTGGTGTTGACCAGGGTACACAGGATTTGAGGTGTTTTGAGAAACATGTGCGAGTGAAGGATAACCGAATGGGTTTTGAGGATTATAAGTTGGATTTGGAATTTTTCCATAAGGAGGTTGTTGTGGAACTTGAGAATTGTATCCCCCCGAGAACTGTGGGTTTCCTGGAAAAGGGATATTCCATGGATTAGGTGTGGTAGACACATTTTGTCCATATGGTTGATGGTAATCTCCGGATTGAGGCTGCCCCCCAGTATAAGGGTTCCCTCCAAATGGAGGTTGTCCTCCGATGGGAGGATGCCCCCCAGCGTGAGGTAGAGTTCTTGGAATTTGAGAACTAGATGCAAATGACTGATCGGTACCACTGAATGGATTAAGACCACCAAGACCGGTCCCTTTGGGTTGTTAGATAGGTATGGAACTTCCCGGCATAACTTGGGTAGTAGTGGTAGCGAAAGAATTCAATACTCTGTACCCAAAAGGGAGTGATGATGAAGGTCTAGGTGTTACTAGTGTGCCAATTGCAGCTTGGCTAACCACTGGATTACCGGCAGGAATAGTCGGAATGTGAGAGACCATTGTAGAATGGGCCATCTGGAGAGGAAAAGTGGACCTTGGGCCAACAGACAATGTGTTCGGACCAACAGACGGTGTGGCCATAAAAATGGTAGTACCGGTAAAATAGTTTAAGGGTACGATGTAGGTAATAGGTGCGTCGACACCTATTCCTATTCCATAAAGATCCCGCACCATGCGCGGTGGACTTCGAACAATGTCTGCGGTCCAAAATGGGTCATCAACTAAAGGGTTTGAATGAGACCCAGTCAGAATGTCTGAAGGATTGACGACGACAAATTCACCAACTGAATTCAGTTGGAGAACACGTCGCTCATATCCCTCTAGAATGCGGAAAGCTTCCGAAGACTCTGAAGCAATTCAAAATTTTTCTAAAGGAGTGGGAAATTCTTCTTAGGAGGTTGTAGTGTCTTGAACCTCACTCTGTTGAGGAGATTCCTCCATAGAATGAGGGGGTAAAGGGGTGTTCCCTTCCATATTTTCTGGAGGAAGTCTCTGTAGCCTCCGTGAACGGTGTGGAGGGTCGATGTTGGCGAAAAAGAGTCGGTGGAAAAGATCTATGACCAACTACCGAAAAGAAACAACATACGCTAATAGAATCTAAGAATTACAACCAAGAAAACAAGACCTTCTCTCGATGACCGTACTAGTTGGCGATGAAATCCAACGTTGCGTGATCAAGTCGAGAAGGGGCGGGGATATGGTGGAATAGTTACAATGGTAACCTGCTTAAAGGACTTTCACCCTAGTGCAAGCTTCCATGTAGTAATTGTGGATTTACCCTCCAAGGAGCCCAAGTGAGTTTGACCAATGTCTGATCCAGGTACACTAAGACTTCCCTTCATTTCCACATTGTGTAAGACCCTAAAGATTATGGCCGCTAAGGTTACCAATTTGCAGTTAGCCCCTGGGTGGTTACAGTCGACAGTCCAGTCCAAACGTACAGGCAGGGTATCTAGCCCAAAATCAACTTGAAAGGCTTCCACTCAACGTTGTGGGTATACCTTTAAGTGATCCCCATAATACGATCTAACCACTACAATCAGTCAAACCACGGAGGGATAATCTCCGTAGCTCTCCCGAATGCAACCTCGTGCGTAACCCCTGTGTGAGAGGGGGATCCTAGGCAGACCTATACGACAATTGGATTTGAATCTCCCTATCTCAGGATGCTAATGTTTGTTTTGGAAACTTTGGAGAGTTATTCTCACAGCCTAATCCAAAGTACTAATCCTAGTCTACAGTTGGTGGAGGATCCTAGAAAAGAAAATGTTCTAGATAGTTTTTAATTAGCGTTCATTTTATAGTTGTTCTTTACTCAAAAGGGGTGCATGGAAGTGAAATGGATAGAATGATGACTCAATACCAAAAAATGCATCAAAGATTATAAGCAGTCATTTCTTTTTGATGAACATCTATTTAAGGGAGAGAGAGAGAGAGTTCTTTTCACTAACAAGCACTAATAAGGAATGTCCTCAAACAAATTTTCTTCAATCAAATCCGATGTGGTGCTAGAAATTTTTGGAAATACCTTCTAATATGAAAAATCAATCATGAAGATGTCTCTTTATTATTTGTATGTGAATAATGATTAATTCAAAACAACACTTTTCCTACCAATTATCCTTTTGGATCAAGGAACCTCAGACAAACACAAGCAGGTTTCGTACAAACAAT
This sequence comes from Picea sitchensis, assembly GCA_010110895.2. Taxonomy (NCBI): domain Eukaryota; kingdom Viridiplantae; phylum Streptophyta; class Pinopsida; order Pinales; family Pinaceae; genus Picea; species Picea sitchensis. The sequence continues at coordinate 28,126 of SNQJ01S0021354.1, forward strand.
ACACCCTCTCCTTGTGATAAAAAACAAGAAGCAAAAGAAAAGAAAAAGAAAAGAAAATCAAGAAATTCACACCAAAAGAAATGTCGAAGAACAATGACCTCAACTAAAACCAAATGAAGAGGTTCATAGAATTCTGATGTCCTTCACCAGATTTTCTCGCTCAGTCAAAAAGGAGAAAAAAACAATGCATGGGTTTCAAACTCCCAACAACAGAAAAACTCAAAAAATAGTGAAGAAAGCTACAAAATCTAAACAACAAGGTGTTTGTTCCTCATAAGGAAGGATGTCAAAGTTGAAAAGGAAGAAGCATTGACTCACAGGGAGGCTCAACAAGTGAGGCACAGAGATTAGACCCTGAACAAGAAATTCTAGAAAGGTTTTTGGCCAAAAGAGGGTTGGCGCTCCGGTGTAAAGGGAACCGGGTGTTATAGCACTTTGTGTAAGGCAGTCAGGGAGTGCTAGCACTTTGTTAACATAGCCATAGGGGCGCCAGGTTTAAAAAGCTCTTAAAAATGTCAAAAAATCTAAAAATTGCAGTCTAGCCTTGTCAATCAAGCTGAGTGTGATAGGGTAGGGAGTCAATCAGGTCATGAAATCAATCAAAAAGGGGTGAACCAGGTATGAAAACAATCAAGGGGTAAGACAAGGTCTATGAGGAGAAATCAAAACCAAAAAGTTTCGATTTGAGGCTCCCCAGTGGAGTCGCCAGTTTCCGTTGAAGGAAAATCTCCCTGTGGACAGGTAGATCTCCTCTTGAGAGCTAGACTCTTAACTCTTAAGATAGAAGACACTTAATGTGGACACTAACTTCCTTTCATATCTACACAAACTAATGCATGAGGAGGAAGGAGAATATAAGTACCTTTTACCAGTGTTTGTCCCTGCATGCTCCGAGTTGAGCTCCAATCTTTTGCTCCTCGATGAGCCTTGTAGACAAACAATAGTACGACCACTTCCTACTCTATTGATATTAGCTTGAAAACATATCTATCTATCAGAGATAAGTTCATGTAAGATCAAACACGAACTAGAAAGAAACAGGCCAAGCATGTCATATTGATTAGAACAATGACAGAAGTAACTTACAACCGTGGATGCGAATGCGACATCCAGGGTCTCCACGACTGACCTCTCCACACAACAGAAGCAATTGGATAAGGTCATGGAAGAATACTCAGATATCTTCTCCTCACCTACTGGGGTACCTTTACACTATCAGGTCAAGCACCCCATCAATATGACCCCCGACGCACCGCTTCCCAATGGGCCAGTCTACCGCTTCTCTCTGTTAGATAATGAGGACATCAAGCAAAATATCCAAGAACTGCTCCACAAGGAGTACATCCATCCTATATCATCACGCTAAGAGATATGAATCATGCTAGTATAGAAGAAAGATGGAACCTGGTGACTCTGCATTGATTACCAGGCCCTGAATAAAATCACAGCCAGAAACTGGTACCCGATTCCTAAAATTGATGACCTCCTTGATCAACTCACGGGGGACAAATACTCCAGTAAGATTGATCTGAAGTCTGGCTATCACTAGGTCCCGATAGAACAAATAGATGTATGGAATACCTCCTTCAAGTCAAAGGAAGGTCTTTTTGAATGGTTGGTCATGCCCTTTGGTTTGACAAATTCTCCATCCACTTTCATGAGGATGATGAACGTTATCTTGCGACCATTCACTAATAATTATGCAGTGGTGTATCTGGATGACATTCTCATTTACAACAAGACTTGGGAAGAACACTTGCAACATATTCAATGGATTCTGCACACCTTGCGACAACACAAGCTATACCCCAACTTGGAAAAATTCTCCTTCAGCATCGACATGGTCCATTACTTGGGCTACAACATTTATCATCATGGTGTACATGTGGATCCAACCAAGATCAAATTAATCTGTGACTGGCGAGCCCAAACCACACTCACTAATCTTCGAAGCTTCTTAGGCCTTGCCAATTTCTACCACAGGTTCATGTTGGGATTCTCTCATATTGCATGGGCCCTCAACCAAGTAATCAGGGGTGGTAGTAAGAAGAGATTTGTGTGGGCTGGTCCCATCAAAAAGTGGTCAATGATTTGAAGCAACGCTTATGATTATCCCCATTACTTTCACTACTAGACCTGCAACAACCCTTTGAGATCAATACATATGCTTCAGACTATGCTATGGGCATTGTTCTCACTCAGCATGACCACCTCATGGCATATGATAGTGAGACACTATCATATGATGTCCGTAAGTATCCTACTTATGAAAAATAAATGTACTCCATTGTGAAAGCCTTCTGCTAGTGGAGACATTACATTCTTGGGAAGGAGATGATCATCCGCACTGATCATAAGCCACTGCAATTCATGAAAACACAAAGAAAATTGTGGAATGACTGCCATCAAAAGTTACTTGCAACAATTCCACCTCAACATCAATTATAAAACAAGAAGCACCAACTGCGTCGCTGATTTCCTCAGAATATCACCAATCACGACACTCACCACGATGCTAGACTCTTATATCCATGAGACCTCTGGATGGCCCCAACTCTATGAGACAGAACCAGTCTTCGCCACCACCTACCAAATGTTAGGTGCAAATGCAATTGTCACTAATTTCCATCTTCACATTGTGATGCTGTGCCATCTAGGCCATATCTGCGTTCCATCAAGTGAGCGAGCGAAGATGATATTGTAATCCCACTACAATTGGGTGGAAGGACACTTTAGCGTTGAAAAGATAGTGGCAATGCTGTTGAAACATTTCTACTGGATAAAACTTTGACAGAAGGTTAGCAAGTATATTAGGTCCTGCATTGCTTGCGCTATTGCCAAACTGACCACTAAGAAAAATGGAATGTACACCCCGCTTCCTACTCCTTATAGGCCATGGAAATCCATATCAGTGGACTACATGTCGAGCCTCCCATCCACCAAGATGGGAAATGACTGTGTATTTTTGGTTGTTGATTGATTTTTCTAAGATGGAGATTCTAGCTGCCTATAAGAAGAGAATCACAGTAGAGGCCACTGTCAAACTCTCCTTTGAATGAGTTTGGGTACATTTTGGAATCCCACAAACCATTGAATCATATTGGGACAATCAATTTCTTAGCACATTCTGGTCAAGCCTCTGGTCACTACTGGACACCAATCTCACCAAATCCACAGCCTGTTGGTTGTGGATCTTGATTATCTTCCTAATTCAAAGGTATTTGTTTTCAACCATGTTTATACCCCATGAAGACTTTACACCCTGGAATAATGTATGCTCCTCCATGTGGGGGAGTGAAGAGGGGGGTTACCCCCTCTGCGGGGTCCGAGGGAAAGTGGGCCCCCAGCGGGGGATCGGGGGTGAAGCCCCTTAAGGAAAATTTGCCTTGTAAATGTATATTGTAATTTCATAGTAAATATGGACCGGTCATTATAAGGTTGTAGATCAGATGGTAGAAGGTATGTTAGGGATTTTTTCCCTAGAAGGAAACCCTCTTTTATGAGGGAAATGTATTACGGCTATGTATCATTGCGAAAATTGTAATCTGAGTGAGGATACTATGAGAGAAAGAAGAGGAAGTTACAATGAGTGTGTTGTAGGTTGCATCCTTTCATTTCTTGGATAATAATAAAGGAAGGACTTGGCAATTTCTCTAGTGGATGTAGCCCACACTGGGTGAACCATGTTGTTGAAGGAAAATCTCCCTGCGGATAGGTAGATCTCCTCTTGAGAGCTAGACTCTTAACTCTTAAGACAAAAGATGCTTAATGTGGACACTGACTTCCTTTCAGATCTACATAAACTAATGCATGAGGAGGAAGGAGAACAGAAGTACCTTTTACCAGTGTTTTTCCCTGCATGCTCCAAGTTGAGCTCTGATCTTTTGCTCCTCGATGAGCCCTGTAGACAAACAATAGTACAAACAATTCCTACTCCATTTATATTAGCTTGAAAATAGATCTATCTATCAGAGATAAGTTCATGTAAGATAAAAAACGAACTAGAAATAAACAGGCCAAGCGTGTCATATTGATGAGAACAATGATAGAAGTAACTTACAACTGTGGATGCAAATGTGACAACTTCCTCAAGTCCCCTTTATCTAACCCTTTCTCAAAAGATATACGACCTGGATGATAGCATATTCACTGATTACTCTCCTCCAGTTCACTGTGTGTTTCCTATGAGATGATAGGTTTCATGCTTGCCATTCTTCCCCCTTTTCACCATCATAGAGCTTGTTTATATAGGTTTAGAGAGGCTTAACCTCTTGAGGTATCTTTAGGGTAGGTTGAGGAATTCCCTCCTTAGATCAGGGATCTTCTCCTAAGATCATGATTGAACTAGGAATTCGAATGCAACTACCTTCCAAACTTGAAAGATCCTCCCCTTATTCTCCTCAACAGATCAACTGCTGCCCAGATTAGACAACGCTCTCTCAAAAGGGGCATCAGGGAGCTATAACGCTCCCTAATAGGCTCAAGGGGAGCGCCAGTGCTTCAAAGATTTGTAGCGCTCCTTCAGAGGGATGGTTTAGTGCTATAATGCTCCCCAGTACCTTATAGGGGAGTGCCATCACTCCCAAGGGTGATGTAGGGGAGCGCTCCCTTCTAAAACTCTAGTTTGAGAGCTCCTTTAAGGTGGCAAGAGATACCGTACTTCAGTTATCCGTTCTCTTTATTCAAGTCAGGTGTTTGAGGTATTCAAAGTGTCTCCTTAGTGTCATCATCGTGGAAATATGATTTGTTTGACATTTATGACACTTGTGAACAACATGCGACACTTGCGACAATTGTTAGGAACATGCGACACTTGCGACAGTTATGAGGAACATGTGGCACTTGTGACAGTTGTGAGGAACATGCGACACTTGAGACACTTATCAAATCGAGTAATATTGACATGTAACAGACATATATTTGTGTCTCTATTGTATTGTGTATATTCTATGTTTTGTTTCCACATTTGTTTTATTTTATTGCTCTGTGATCCTATTTTTCTAACAAATGGTATCAGAGGGAAAGGTAACTCCTAAGAAAATAGGGTTCCTGGTTCGAGTGGGAGAAATGGAGGAAGATGGAAAGTTTAGGTTCGAGCAATTTAATGGAAAAAACTACCAGTTATGGAAGATGCAGATGAAAGATTATTTATATCAGAAGGATCTATTCCTACCATTGGGTGGAATAGAAAAGAGGATGACAGCCATGAAGGATAGAGAATGGGAGGTTCATTAAAGAAAGGCACTAGGAACGATATGACTGAGCCTGGTAGCATCGGTGGATTTCAATATTTAGAAAGAAAAGACAATGAAGGAGATGATGGACACATTGTATAAAATGTATGAAAAACCCTTGACACTCAATAAGGTATTTATAATGAAGAGATTATTCAATATGAAGATGTCAGACGATGGGCTTGTTGTAGATCATTTAAATGAATTTAATGCGGTTACTAATCAACTAAGTTCTGTAAAAGTGGACTTTGATGATGAGGTTAGGGATCTTCTAATCATGTGCTCATTGCTAGAAAGATGGAATGGCTTGGTCATGGCTGTAAGTAACCCTGTATCTGGTTCAAACACTTTAAAATTTGATGATGTTGTTTTTATTATCCTTAGAGAGGAAATGTGATGGAAAAACACATGTGAGACAGCAGGTAATGTGTTAAACATGGAGAACATGGGAAAACAAAAGGATATAGGAAATGGATTAGGGATCCATGAGAATGCTAGGAAGGGTAGATCCAAATCCAGATTTGGAAAGATAGAGTGCTGGAATTATGGGAAGAAAGGACACAAGAAGAAAGACTGTAGAGCTCCAAAGAAACGAAGATGCTTTAATAGGTGATGTGTAATAGGTGACGTGTTACAAGATGTTTTGATTCTTTCTGTAGATAATATTTCTGAGTCTTTGGTAGTATAATTGGGGGCTTCATTTCATGCCACACCCCATAGGAAAATTTTTCTAGATTATGTTCAAGGTGATTTTGGACAGGTTCATTTGGGTGATGATGCACCATGAAAAATTGTTGGAATGGGAAAGGTAA
>SNQJ01S0021354.1:34221-47171 GCA_010110895.2 Picea sitchensis
GATGCACCATGAAAAATTGTTGGAATGGGAAAGGTAAAAATAAAGCAAAGCAATGGAAACCATTGGTTGTTGAAAGAGGTAAGACATGTTCCATATCTAAAGAAAAATCTAATTTCAATGGGGCAATTGAAAAGTGAAGGTTGTATATCCATATTTACAAATAATGTGTGGAAGGTCAAAAATGATTGTTGGTGATAGAAAAAGGAGATAAAGAAGGTACATTGTATTTATGTACTGGTAATACTGACTCTTCTATCTCTTTAGCTTCTACAGGAGTGGATACAAAACTATGGCATCATAGTCTTAGACACATGAGTGAGAAGGGGATGCAAATACTTCACAAATAAATTTGTTTCCAGATCTTAAACAAATTGATTCTGATTTCTACGAGCATTGTGTTTATGGAAAACAAAAGAGTCAGATTTTTCAGAGTCGAAAAATAAAAGAAGAGTGAAAGGTTAGAGCTTGTGCATACATATGTATGGGGACCAACTCGGGTACATCTCTTGGTGGCTCTTGTTATTATGTTACTTTTATTGATGATGCAACTAGAAAAACTTGGGTTTATTGCATTCAACAAAAATATGATGTGTTGATACTTTTAAGAAATGGAAAGCTTTGGTTGAGAATGAGACTAGAAAAAGGTTGAAGTGTCTGAGATCAGAAAATGGAGGTGAATATTCCAATAATGATTTTGATGATTAGTGTTCATACAATGAGATTCGTAGAGATAAGACGGTTCCAGGAACACCCAAGAAAATGGTGTGTCAGAAAGGATGAACAGGACAATCATGGAGCATGCAAGGAGTATGAGATCACATGCTGGTTTGCCCTTACAGTTCTAGGAAGATGCTGTAGTTACTATTTTTTACTTAATAAACTGAGTAACTTCAAGCTCTTTTGATGGTATAATTCCAAAGGAGGCATGGACAAGTAAAAAGATAAACTATTATATTTTGAAGACTTTCGGTTGTGAATCATTTGTCCATATGGATAAAGAAAATAGAACAAATCTTGAGGAAAAATCCAAGAAGTGTACCTTTATTGGATATGATGTTAATGATTTTGGTTATCAATTATGGGGTTATGAAAATAAAAAAATCGTTAGGAGTTGAGATGTCATATTCAATGAGAAGGTCATCTACAAAGATCAGTTGCAGGGAAAGAAACATGAAAAAGAAAAACCAGAATACACAGTGCTTGATGAGATCACTGGAAATGAAACACCAAAGGTACCAAAAACTCAAAATGTACAACAATAGGATCAATACGTACCTCAAACTCTTGGAATTTTTATTAGAAGATCTACCAGGTTAAGTAGACCCCCATAACAATACTCTCCTTCATGGTATTATTTATTGTTGACTGATTTTGGTGAACTAGAATGTTATAAAGAGGCAATGCAGGAAGACACCAAAAATAAGTGGGAGCAAGGAATGAAAGAGGAAATGGATTCCTCAGTAAATAACCATACTTGGGACTTGGTTCAGTTGCCTGCAGGAAAAAGAGCATTGTAGAATAAATGGGTTTACAATTTGAAGGAAGAAGATGGAGGAAAACAACAGTACAAGGCTACACTTGTTGTAAAGGGGTTTGCACAAAAGAAAGGTATATATTTTGATGAAATATTTTCTCACGTTGTTAAAATGACTTCAATTAGGACTATTTAAGTCTTGTGGCAATAGAATATTTTCATCTTGAACAATAAGATGTAAAACAACTTTTCTCCATGGGGATTTGGAGGAAGAGATTTATATGCAGTAGCCACAAGGATATGAGGTGAAAGGGAAGGATAATTTAGTATACAGGTTGAAGAAGATATTGTATGGCCAAAAGAAAGTTCCAAGGTAGTGGTATTTGAAGTTTTATAGGTTTATGAGTAGGGTTATAGTAGACGTCATTATGATCACCTTGTTTATCTTAAAAAGCTATAAAATGGAAGCTATATTATATTTCTATTGTATGTAGATGACATGCTTGTTGCAGGGTCTAATATGAAGGATATAAATGTGCTCAATAATAAATTAGCTAATTCATTTGCATTGAAGGATTTTGGTTATGCAAATAAAATCCTTGGTATGAGAATAGCAAGAGACAAAAAAATTGGAAATTGACATTGTCTCAGGGTGAGTACATAGAGAACGTATTGGACAGGTTTAGAATGAAAGATGAAAAACCAATTAGTACACCTTTGGCCAGCCATTTCAAATTAACTAAGGAAATGTGTCCCAAGACACATGAGGATATAAAATACATGTCCAGGGTCCCTTATTCATCAATAGTTGGCAACTTGATGTATGCGATGGTTTGCATAAGACCATATATTGCACATGCAGTGGGAGTTGTGAGAAGGTATATTAAAAATCCAGGTAAAGAACATTGGGAGGAAGTAAAGTGGATTCTCAGGTATTTGAGAGGTACTTCTACTCATGCATTATGTTTTGTAGGTTTAGAAATTATTCTACATGGATATGTTGATTTAGATGTGGCAGGTGATAAAGATAGTAGGAGGAGCACCACAGGTTATGTTTTTACTATAGGTGGAACAATAGTAAGTTGTATTTCAAAATTGAAAAAGGTTGCTGCACTTTCAACAACAAAGACAAAGTATGTTGCTTCTACAAAGGGTAGTAAAGAAATGATTTGGTTACAGAGGTTTATGGAGGAATTGGGAAAGAAGTAGGATAGTAGTAGGTTGTATTGTGATAGTGAGAGTGCCATTCATATTGCAAAGAAATCAACCTTCCATTAGTATACTAAGAATATACAAATCATGTACCATTTCATATGAACCATATTGGAAGATGGACATTTGAAGTTGGAAAAGATACACACTAGCCAGAATCCCACAGACATGTTAATTAAGGGAGTAACCAGGGAGAAATTGAGTTCTTTCTCAGTTTCAGCTGGTCTTCAAGCATGAAGGTGAAGATGAGAAATTTTCCAGGTCTAAGAAGGTTCATATTCAAACAAATACAAAAACAATGGAGTTTTTGAGATCAGTCTCCAAGTGGGATATTGTTGGTTGTGGAGCCTGATTATCTTCCTGATTCAGAGGTATTTGTTTTCAGCTATGTTTATACCCCATGAATACTTTACACCCTAGAATAATGTACACTCCTCCATGTCGGGGAGTGTAGAGGGGGGTTACCCCCTCTGCATGATCCAATAGTGCTATAGGTTGTATCTCTTCAGTGAGAAAGAAGAGGAAGTTACAAAGAGTGTGTTTTAGGTGGTATCCCTTCATTTGTTGGATAATAATAAAGGAAGGACCTGGAAATTTCTCTGGTGGAAATATCCCACACTGGGTGAACCACGTATATATGTGTCTCTATTGTATTGTGTATCTTTTGTGTTTTATTTCCACATTTTTATTTTATTTTATTGCTCTGCGATCCTGTTTTTCTAACACAACCTTCCACCCCCAGATAGATGGCCAAACCAAGGTCATAAATTAAATGATCATGCACATCCTTCGCATGTATAATTCCAAGCACCCTCACACATGGGGCGAGAGTCTTCCCTATTTCCAACATAGCTATAACCTATCTCTACATAGCTCAACTGGCCACAACCCCTTTCAAGTGGGGTTGGGATTCCAACCATTGGGTCCCACAGATGTTGCACTACCCCTTGTGGTCACCTCGACCAACTCATATCCTTCTCCAATTGAAGTTGACAAAGCCACCTGGTTCATTGAGAGGATCAAGCACATCTGCCAACAGGTTCAGGATATCCTACAAAATTCTAATGACAAGTAAAACAACGCCATGATTAACACTGGGTGCCACATAAGTTTCAGGTGGGTGATAAAGTTTGGTTGCACTTGCAGAAAGAAAGCCTTACAAGACCCCATCAGAAGCTTGAACCACTCTGTTATGGGACATACACCATCAACAAGGATATCAGTGATAATTATTTTGAGCTCAACATTCTTTCTTTCCTTGGCTTGCACCCAATGCTCAACGTGGATCCCCTTCGACCTTATTTCCCACCATTATTGGACACCTCAGAGGTAGCAGAACAACTGACACCAATAGAGCTAAACCCATAATGCATAAAACATGCATCCAATGATCATATTATGGAAAAATAGGTCAAGGTCACTCGCCAACAAAGTATCTAGCTTTATCGAGTTGTCAAAGTAGGGTAGCTATTGCACCAAGGCAAGTGGCGCACCCGAGGCCGAATTCAACAAAAATTCCCTCATCTGATGGGGGAAATCAATGAAATGGAGACCATTTCTTCCTAAGGGGGGAGGATTCATACATATGGATGTCGGTGGCCTCCCACCTATTCCAACTGGCTCATTTGGGTCTGTGGCTTCTAAGACCGGTTTGAGGCCCTAAACAAGGTTTTTAGGGATACGCATAGTTAGAATGTAGACAGAGTCAGATTATTATGGAAAAATGTGTATTCCTCAGATAGACCCTTCCAACGGGCTATCTTGCACCTAAAATGGATATCGTATGCAAAATTTACGACCCCAGGAAGTTGATGTACTAACTTACCCAAACATGACCCACATGACTTTTGGCGCTTCATCTCATAGGGTTAGGTTGTTGGATGTATAGGGTTTTTGACATTCATTTTTATTGTAAAAATCCCTTTAGAGCCTCATTTTAATCATATTCTTGCGAATGAGCACAACCGTCACATCTCTTCTCAGAGATAAGTTGACACCATTCTAGAAAGATTTTTTTCCACTGCATTTTACAGTTTCAGATTATTTCCTTATTGAATAGAAAACCAATTTTACTGTATATATGTTATTCTGTGTTAAGCATGTTTGATAGAAATATGTATTCATTTCGTTCTACTCGTAAAATATGGATCATATGTTCTTCCTTTTTCCAACTCCATTTTGATGAGGTGTCTTGGATGTTGACAACTATCTCTTTATCCCATGTTTGCTACAAAAATCTATGAATTCCTTTGATGTAAACTACCCTCCATTGTCTTATCAGAAACACTTGATTTTTAATTTTGTATCAATTAAAACCATTTCCTTGTATATCTTGAAGTGTTCAAATGCCTCTGAATTCTTCCTATCAAAGAAAAATACATTCATCCTTGTGTAATAATCAAATAGTAGAATAAAGTAATATTCTCCATGCAATCCCTTTGTTCTTGTTAGTCCACATATATTTTTATGTAGAATCTCTAGTAATTTTATTGTAGAGTACTCATTTGATTTGAACTTTGTCCTGATTTGTTTTCCATGTAGATTCTTGCATAGAGTATTTGTTGGCTTCGATATCTCGAGTATTTCTCTTACTGCTTCCTTTATGCTGATTTTGAAAACATTATCAAAATTTATGTGACCCATTCTTATATGCTAGAGCCAACTTTTACCATCCTTTCCTAGGAAACATATTTCTTTTCCAATTTCAATTAGTACATATATGTTGCTTGGAGTTGTTACAACTATAACCACCAACTTGTTTGATCCTTCTTTTCTTATTTCACATTTCTTTGAGCCAAACATAAGTCTGTGTAGATTTTGCTTCATGTCTTTGATTAGTAGAACATTTTATACCCTGACATCCTTACTTCCAAGCTTGATTGTGCCTCTTCCTATAATTCTGGCCAAGTTGTCATTCCCAAATGAAACCGATCCATCTATTTACTTCTTCAATGTTAGAAACCCGTCCTTATCACCTGTCATATTCTTTGAGAAGCCACTATAAACATACCATCCATGTTTCTTGTGTTGATATTGTATGGCAAGTGTGCATTCTTCAATTTTGAATTGATTATGCTTCATTATCCATATCCTTTTTGGTTCCTATCTGTGATGATTGATATTATGTTGTGATTCTCTAGGAGGAACATTCAATCTACAAGCTTTGGCCATGTGTCCAAAGTTGTTGTAGTTGTAGCATTCTAATTCAACACTCAATGATTCAAATCTATTGTAGCTTCTACTCTGTGCTTCATGAGGCCTTCTTGGATAACAATTTATTGTGTATCCTTCATAGTTTCTTTTGTTCTTGGTATTCGCTCTACAATTCATAGCTTTGTGCCCAAAATTATTACATGAATAACATAAGACAAGAAAAATAGTTTGATACCTGGGAGTAGAAGATCTTCTGAATGGTGATACTCTTCTGAATCCTTATTCTTCTCAAGATATTTCTATTGCTGGTTGCTGTTGATTCTGAATTTTGAATCTTTTGGGTGGTGCAATGTCTTTATAATATTCTTCTTGGATATGCTTTCCTTCTTCCTTCTTAGGAGAGCCTCTAACTATTTCTACATAGCTTCTTTGTTTTTTTTGTCTTGGAGCTTGAGCCTTTCTCTGTCTGGTTATATCCTAGTCCAGATCAGTCATAGTATGGCTTTTGACTGCTAATGATATCATCCAATATTTTGGTTTTGTTTTTTTACATGGATTTATTCTGAATATATTTTCTTAGAGTGACTATTTTTGCTTTCAAGCCTTCGATCATCTTTTCCTTTTCATCTAACTAACCTCTAGGTGCTTATTTTTTTTTTTTTGTCTTCTTCTACTCGGATTTTTAACTTCATGATCATCTACTTGAATTCTTTGGAGTTGGAATTATGAGATCCTTCTTTCCCTTTTAGTTCTTCCTTGTGTGACTTGATTTTCTTTCTTTCAATCCTCATCTCTTCTAAGGAACTAATTAATTCTTCTTTGATATCGACTTTTCCTTCTCCTTGAGAATATTTTTTGGAATCTCCTACTGACATGAAGAGTACTATTTTTGTATCACTTTCATTGTCTCCATCCTCAACTGATGATGAACTGTCTTCCTTGGTGTAGATACTTTTCTTGAAGAATTTCTTTTTGTTTCTTCTACCCTTTTGATTTTTCTTTTTATTTTTAGGGTCTTCTTCTTCATCACTTCCCTTATTATTATGAAGACATTTAGAAGAAAACTGACCAATACCACCTCAATTAAAACATTTCAATGGAAGCATACCTTTGTATTTGTCGGTTCCTCTTTCAACTTTTTGTTGAAGTTTTCCATTTCATCTTCGTATGAATCATCGTTGCAGCTACAATATGAATTTTTCTTCTTAGATTCCTTAAATTCTTCTTCCTTCATGACTAGATTATCTTTCTCTATCCTCATCTCATAATCTATGAGAATCCCATGTAACTCGTCCATGGCCAATGTAGCTAGGTCCACCCTTTCTTCTAGAGATGAAATATTTGAATCAAATATCATTGATAGAGATCTTAGTACCTTTTGAACAATAACCCATTCTCTCATCTCGTCTCTGAAACATTTTATACCATTCACTAATTCATCGACTTGTATAAAGTAAGCTGCAATGTCTTCATCTTCCTTCATATTCAATTGCTCGAATTTGGCTTTGAGGGTTTGAAGTTTATCTTCCTTGACCTTGGCATATCCTTCATAGATTTTCTTAATTTTGTCCCAAATTTATTTTGTAGATTCAAAATGAATTACCATGACATTTATTGATTTAATCAAGCCATTCAAGATATCATTTCTAGTGCTTGAATTTTTTTCTTTAAGTTTCTTTCCATCCTTGTCTATCGAGGGAATGGATGGTGCTTTATATCCATATACTACTACTCTCCATACATCAAATCCATGTGCCTACACATAATTTTTCATCCTTATTATCCATAAGGCATATTCATGGCCATCAAACTGTGGTACCCTAAGCTTAGCATAATCCATGATCTCCTTCTAGTGGTTAGATTACTTCTTGAAGGACCTTCTCTGATACCAATTGTTGGAATATTGAGAGGGGGGTGAATTAGTATGATCACTTTTATTACTTTTAACCACAATATGTTTTTTTAAAAAAAAAAATTTATGAGCAGTTCATCAATAGCATTCAAAACATCATGAGAAGTATAAATAAACAATGAATAGTAAGAAAACACACTAGTACACAATGCACTAGAATTTTACATGGAAACCCAATGTAGGAGAAAACCACATAATTCTTTTCTTATATGTCAAAAGAAATACATTCATAGGAAGCACCACATTCCTTTTTTTCTAGCTACAACTAGAATAATGCTCCATCCCCCTAGTTTCCCAGACCCCAACTTGAAGGAAGATACAACTCCATTATTTTTATGACACCAACCAGAAGGAGGCTACAACTCTCTTTCCTTTCCTCATCCTACCACCCTGAAATATAAATGAAGACAAAAGTGTCACTACCACAAAATCTGTCAATCCTGTCACTGTAAATATTGTCACTAAAAAACATGTCATGGTAAAACTTGTGACTGTAAAACCTATCACTTTAAAAAATGTCACTGGAAATCCTATCACTTCAATATCATTAAACAATCATATCTGATCACATAAATCTCATACCTACTATCACAAGTGTATATATCAAACCATGTTCCTATCATCACAAATATATTCCTCTAATCATGTGCCATAGATGTACCAATATCCATAAACCAAGTATAATGAACTATCACNCAATCATATCTGATCACATAAATCTCATACCTACTATCACAAGTGTATATATCAAACCATGTTCCTATCATCACAAATATATTCCTCTAATCATGTGCCATAGATGTACCAATATCCATAAACCAAGTATAATGAACTATCACATAAATTATGTATCAAAACCTCAATTTTATGTAGCCTCATCTTGTACCAATATTTTCAACAATACATCTGAAAGAAAATGCCTCAACCATGTACCATATGATGAAAGATGTGCCTTAACAAAATACCCAAGAATGTGTGCCAAGTACAAACAAAAAGTGCACCAACAATGTGATTTTGTAGATATTCCTCATACATCATGTACCATACAACCAATAGTACCTCAAGGGAATATATTCAACCTCACATGACCATATCTCAATAAATCACCAAAATCCAACTTCAAACAACCATATAAACATACATTTTACTTCTGTAGATGATTCTGTTATACCTAAACATTGTCACACATATCTATAGACTCTCCTCAGCTCATGTAGGTTGATACAAACCTCATCCTTCAGATATGGATTTTCCTCATGGGGTGAATCCTGTTGTCAAGTGAGGCCTCCTGTGACAAGATTTAGACAACCTATGGGGGTTCTTCATGGGACACTAGTAGTCTGACCCACATGGAGTAGCTAAATCAGGTTTTTTCACAAAACCTTCGCTCTTCTCTGCAATCACAAAACTTTGTCGTCACTCTTCCTCTGTTGCCTTAGATTTGTGCTACCTCAAAATTGTCAATAAAATTCCTACCAAAAAACCTTTCACAAGATAGATATTCAATGTGTTCAATATGTTATAATTGGAGTCTCTTGATGTCTTATTTATACTTCCCAAGTTCCTTCCTTTAGGGGATATATTGTAATTATTTTACCCTTTTTTCTTCTTCTAGGGCTAACCTGTAGTCTTGTTGCAACTAATTTACCCATAATTAGTAAAATCACAATTTCTTTGTTATAAATACTTTACCCATAATTAACTTCTTGTTGCAACCACTTTGACTAGAAAACTTCTTGATGACTTTCTAGGGGCTTCTAGAATAATTGACTTCTTGTTGACCTTTTAGGGGTTTCTAGATTATTCTTGAGGGTCCTCCAACTTCACAAAGCCATATCTCCTGAAATGTAAAGAACCATGTGGCGTACCACCCATCACCAAAAATGTCACGACTCATACTATCCATCTATGATAGTCTTAATTGAAAGTACAATGACCTTCATGAAATTATTCCTCGATCAACTATGGGTTCCATGACTATACCTTCGGGGATACCATAATTTTCTATAGGACTTGATTCAAGGGTTGACATCAATGAAAAACTATCATCTAGGTTCCCTGCATCCTCGCTGGATAGAATGCACAATAAGTGATCTGGTCTTGCATTCAATTTACTTGGCTTAACGACAAATTCAAATTCATACTCTTGGATGAATAACAACCATCTTCAAATTATCCCCTCAAACACTGGCTTGTTCACTAAGTATCTTAGTGTTGAATGGTCCGTATAAATATTGAAATGAGAACCCACCAAATAGTTTCTAAACTTCTAGAGTGCATACACCATTGTTAATCCCTCGTGTTCTATCATAGTGTAGTTCATTTTTTCTATTGACATCTTCCTACCTAGAAATGCAATTGGATAGTCTAACTCTCTTTCTCCTGGATGATATAATATGACACCCAAAGCTGGGGATGATGCATCCATATGAACGTGAAATTCATTCTTCCAATATGAGAATATCAAAATTGGTGCATTCACTAACTTTTGCTTTAAAATGTTCAAACCTTTATGGAAGTTCTCATTCCATTGGATTTTAGATTCTTTTTTCAACAACTTCTCCATAGGTTTTGTAATATGTGCATATCTCTTGATGAACTTCCTGTAGTATCTTGTATGGCCCAAGTTTTCTATTAACTATCTTACTGATGTAGGTGGTTGTAAGTCCAAAATCACTGCAATATTGGTAGGGTCCACCAGTAATCCTTGCTTACATACCACATGGCCCAACAAAATTCCAAAAGGCACATAAAAAATACATTTCTTCAAGTTCAATGAAATTTGACATTGTCTACACCTATCCAACATTAATCTTAGTACTTCTATGTGATTCTTCAAGAGACTAAACACAGTTTTGTCATCTCAATAAAATTCAAGGAACTTATGAATAAATTATTTAAAGGCCGCGACCACTACTCTTGAGAAAATTGCAGGTGCATTCTTCAACCGAAAATGAATCACTATGTATTGGTAGCTTCCCCATTCTGTTGCAAAAGTAGTCTTATATATGTCTTCCCGTGAAATCCTTATTTGGTGATATCCTAAGAATCCATCTGTGAAGGAATATGCCTCCTACCCCCATGCATTCTCTATCACTTCATTTGTAAAAGGTGTCGGAAATGGATCATGCAAACATGTATCATTTTTATTTCTTACGTCTACACAAATTTCGATTCCCCCAATTTTCTTATCTTGTACTACCATTAGACTTATCCATTTTGATTCTACTACTGGTTCAATGATTCCTGCTTCTAACATTTTTCCTATCTCTACCGTTACCTTATCTTTATACTTTGGATTCAATCTATAGGGTCTTTGTCTTACTTGATTAGCATATGGTTTCAAAGGTATCTTCAGGTATCCTAGCTCGCCATCTATCCCTTTCATTTATGCAAACATGGTTGGGAATAGATCTTGATACTCACATAGTAAGTATGCAATTTTTTCCACAGTTTCATCATTCCAGTAGTCTCATATCCATGCAAACTTTGGATTTTATTTTGTCCCAATATTTACCTTACACATACTTAGTGGTTGTGCATACATAGCTGATTCAAGCTTTGGATCTTCCACTGCATGGTTCTCCTCATTTTCAGGTATTTATATATTTATTAGGTCTTCTTCGTCCTGATATTCTTGAGCCACATTATAACATTCTGGTAGTTCATGATCTGTCATAGAAGTTATATGCACATTACACACAGGTACTACATCTATCGAATCTTCTTCCAAAGAACCCTGGTTCTAATGGCCTGCTAAGTTGTGTCTACCAACGTGGATTCATCTTGAAAAGTAAATATTACCTTAAACCTTTGTGTTATCTCATCCCAATCTATGTTTTCTTTGCACATTTCTAGTTCCAATTATTAGTTCTTGGGGATCATATCCAATGTATGTATGAACATATGTGTCCATTCATTCTTTAGTATAAAACTCCATATCTTTATGCATTGCACAATGTGATCTACTGGGTCAGTTATGCCTGTATATTTCTGTGAAGTATACTCAAAATTGGTACCAAATCAATCTTGCATTAACATTTTACGCTGCGACCAATATTCTATTCCTTCTTTATGTGAAGCCCACCATCTGGCTGGAGTGGATTTCAAGACATCTAATTCCAACAATATTTGTTGTTAAGGTATTTTCAGCTCAATCACCTTTAGAAAAGAACTTATATCAGTCAACTTATCATACTTGGGTGGGTCACATAACTCCATTCCAATCCAATGCAATGATTGAGTAATGAAAGAACACCATTTGGTTGATACTTCATGCATCATTTGTTGCCAATGTTCCAGAAATTCCTATGAATTTGAATCACATGAGCTAATGATTCTCCAAATTAGGGCACCATCTACAGTTAGAATAATGTAGTCATCCATTTGCACAATCATATTATATAGATTATTAATTTCATTCCCTTTAGCTGGTTTGATATACCTCTTTCCTTCTGTCGGATCCAATGGTGTGGTAACCTTCAAGTACCCTACCTCAAATATCATTTCCTTTTTCTTCAACTTAATAATTTTCTGATTTTCAAAGGCCCATTCAAGTCCCATTAGCATCAGGTATCGATAAATATTATCCACAATTTCAATGACTTCAAAATTTGATATCTTGTGCACTCTGCCAATATTCACAGGTACCCTTAACAACCGACCAATTGGCACTATTTTGTGTTGGTTCACCAATCTTAACTGGATGGGATATCAAATAAAATTTAGTTTCCCCATCATTTCCCATGTTTTCTTCGGCAAAACATTTACATTAGAACCCAAGTATCTGTTAGAAAAACAGGACCGCGGAGCAATAAAATAAAACAAATGTAGAAACAAAACACAGAACAAAAACAATACAAGAGAGACATAGATTTACGTGATTCACCCAGTGTGGGCTACGTCCAGTAGAGAAATTTCCAGTTCCTTCCTTTATTATTATCCAACAAATGAAGGGATACAACCTACAGCAAAACCCGCTGTAACTTTCTCTTCTTTCTCTCACAGTCTCCTCTCTCAGAATACAATATTCACCATCAACCATAGCCGCAATACATTTCCCTCATAAAAGAGGGTTTCCTTTTAGGGCAAATAACCCTAACATAATCTCTACCGTTAGATTTGCGACCTTATAATGAACGATCCAGATTTACAATGAAATTACAATATACTTTTATAAGGCAATTTTTGCTTCAGGGG
>SNQJ01S0021354.1:74013-87074 GCA_010110895.2 Picea sitchensis
GGCCTACATGTACAATTCACTTTGTCATCTTCAAAAATTCATTTCTCCTCAACCATGAGGATCCATGTGACGTGCCACATACCACCGGAAAGAGCATGATGTATACTATCCATCCATGGGTGTTGTATCTACATGTTCATTTTTCTTCATGTCCAAATAACTTCATCAATCTTGTGGTCCAAAACCCATGACTAGGGTTGACATCAATGACAACAACCAATCTTCCAACAAGAATAATCATAAATTCACCAAAGAAAATATCATGCAGCTTTGTTAACACATACCTTTGCAAATATTGTTTGTTACTCATCCGAGGGTTTCTATTCTATCCTCGAGCAAATTCTTTCTCCTTCCCTTCCATCCATTCGACGATCTCTTTCTTAGTCAACCTCCAAAACATTCCCTCAATTACATATTCTGGGTCCCATCAATGGAACCATTTTTTGGCATGCGATTATAAGACCCTAGGTTCAATTTATTCAACCAAAAAAACCCTTTAGATACCAGCCCTTTAAGCATCACTTGCATGCAAGTCAAGTCTCACTCGAGGTATCTACTGGGGCCGCATGAACCAATTTTCTACAAGGACGAGGGGATATGAGATTATGATCATATCCATTACTAATTATCCACCCTGTGTGCAATATATTTATTCATAAATTTTGATTAGTTAACAAAATATATTGTGCATAAACCTTATAACATGGATTGACACATAAGTAACCCATTGAATCATTCATTATTACTACACATCAATCATATAGTAAACACATATATCCTAATAATGCATAAATAAAATATCCATGAACAACCACATCAAAGGACACATTTAGACATAAGATTTAACATGGTTCACCCAATCCTTGGGCTACATCCACAACGACTGAATTCTATATTATTACTCATGCAATAATCACCTCAAGCCTGTACACTGTGCTTACAATAGATATGACATATTATATCATCAATATATCATAGTCACTCTATAGTGCATGCCTCTCTCTCTGCAAAACCTCTCCAAAATCCTAAGTAAGGTTTACCCCTCATAAGCAACCTAATCTCTTTTTTTTTAGTACCTTATCTTCCCAATGCATTATATATTTATACATAAATTTAGGGCTAAAAACCCTATGACATCTCATGACAACTTATTCCCAAAAACCCTCATGGTTTGTGCATGCTTTTCCTGCCTTTGTGTCTGCATGTTGATTTTCCTTCCTTTTCACTTGCATGTTTCTTTTCCTTCCTTTTCACCTACATGTTGCTTTTTCATGCTTATCTATTGGTCTTCCTACTTTTTTGTGTGCTCTGACTTCTACTTTGACCTCGCAAATTGCTCCCATTTTTTGATTTTGTGTGCACTCTTTGAAACTTAGTTATTCAAAATGCTTGTCCAATAGATGCTAAGGAATGTACTCGGGCCTGCGATGTATGTCAGTGAGTGGGAAAAAAATCATGTTGCGATGAGTTACCTCTACACCCTATTCGTGCAATACAATATTTTGAAAATGGGTTGTTGACTTCATCGGTCTGATAAATCCTCCAGCTAAGAATTCCAAGGACAAATACATAATTACCATATTTGATGAACTAAATCATTGGGTGGAAGCAGAGGATGTTTGGGATTGTTCTATGGCCACTGTAACATGGTTTATTTAAAAAAACATTATTACTAGGTTTGCTTATCCTTGGAGCTTGACTAGTGACCAAGGACCCCACTTTCTTAGTGAAACTATCACGACCCTTACTAGATAATTTTTTATTCTACATCATAAGATCAATCCTTATCATCCATAGGATAACGAAACAATGGAAGCATTTAATAAAATATTGGAGATGGGGATGAATAAGGCATGTTGCGAAAATCAGGATGATTGGGATGAGTGGGTTCCATTTGTGTTATGGGCATATCAGACTGCCACAAAAATATTAAATAGATACACCATGTTTCAACTGGTATATGGCCAAGAAGCTGTCGTGCAAGATAAGTTTCTCACCCCAATTCTATTCATTGTGAAAGCTACCAAGATGACCGATTATGAATCCATTGTTGAGCAGGTGGAGGAACTAATGGAACTTGAGGAAGCTAGGTTCTTATCATATTTTCATTATATTGTGAAGAAATATCGGTGAAAGTTCTGGCATGATCTGCATATAAAGCGTAAGTCATTTGCGCAAGGTGAATTCATGGTCTTATATGACAACAAGTATTAGAAACATCTGGGAGAAATACAAATGCATTGGCTTGGTCCTTTTATAGTTGTGGAAATCCGTGAATCTGGAGCTATCAAATTATCACAACTTGATGGAATTCTTCGACATGAATTAGAGAATGGTGCACGCCTAAAGCCCTACTTGTTTTCTACATAATTACAGTTTCATTACACTCCTGGTTTCAAGAGTGTGTTAGTAAGTAGGATTTCCATTTTTGTATATGTTTTAATTTCTTTCAATAAATAATGATGTGTTCTATGTTTATGTGTCTTAGTGCTTCATTATCATTGTCCAAGTCATCCAGTCCGGATATTCATTTTGTGGTCAAGGAGGTTGCAGTCACATCCTCACAGACTTAATGTTGAAATACAAATTTTGTGGCCTTGTTTCATCATGTGGGTCGTTAAAATCTGTTCTTACCTTTTTACCCATCATTACCTCTTCTCTATGACCATCACTTAAATTTTAATAGTTGTCCACCTTTTTCCGGTTAAATTCTCACCTTGTCAGTACTTTTCCGAGTTACTCTAATTCCATGTTAGCAACTTTCTGATTATGCATTTAGTTACCCAAATCATGTCATGTATTTTTCCACATTTAAGGGATTGAGTCGACGTTAATACCTAATATTGTCACCCTATAGTATTCAATGCATGGTCGTCTCGACATATTCCACATATCTCTTATAAACACATCTTTGGATGATGGATTCATCTATTCTTTTACTGTTGTGCTTGATGTAGAATTGTTCCCGGAGCCTCTTGATCCTTCTATAAGACAACATCCAAGAATTTTTCCCCTGTGTTGTTTTTTTACCATCGTTGACCTATTCCAATGGTTCAGACAACTAGTTGAGGGCCTATCAGGATCATTGTTACAATGGAGTTCATTGATCCATAGGTCTTTATTCAAGGAGATGTGCATGGAAAGGTTGAACAAACCAAGTTGGTCAACCTCGATTTTACTAGTGTTTTCGATCTCCCCCAAATAGATAGCAGTGATTTCATGGATTTCACTACATCACTAAACAAAGAGTTCTAGTGGCAATGGAATCCTGATTACATTCCCCTATAGGATTCTACATTTCTTTGTCTTTGCGACCTATCGGTCTTTGGTACTATAGGAGAAGCAACACACTACACCACATTTATTGGAGTTACTTCACACACACCTAGGATTTATTTTTCCTAAGGTTTTAGCTTTTTTATTAGTCATTATTCAGTCTCCTATATTTTAGGAAGAATATTCCTCTAGGGAGAATATTCTCTTCAGTTTGACTAGTTGAGTGGAGTCTAGATGTTGCATTGGTTTTGTCACCATGCAACATTGGGATCATCACCGACTAACATGCATTTTCATTGGGATCATCACTAGACCATCACATTACTCATGATTCCCTAATCTCCTCCTCACTTCACTCTGTTTCAGTGAGTTAACTGAAGACTGGTTGACTAGTTAAATCTGCTAGGTGGTAGTTCACTCCTATAACTACCCGTGAGGCTAGACAAGGTGGCATATCACTCCTGTAACTACTGGTGTGCATCCAGATCACTCTAGACCACCACTATGGCACATTAGTTACTCATGTATCCTATATCTATTGTAAATTATTCACTCTTTGAGTGTGGAATACTATTAATGAGAATTCTTCCATTCTTTCTCTCTTGCTTCTTGTTTATCAATTTCTCTTGAAAATGTGTGTGGTATTTTCTAGCTAGATCTATTCTGTGTAGTTTCAATACATTCACATGGTATCAGAGCCGAAGGATTGCTAAGAAAAAGCTACACCAAATTATTCTTTTGCAGGTACTGAAGTTTGAATAATGCAAAAAAGATGGATTATTCACCGACAATACTTCTCACGCCTCATAACTATTTGGAGGGGAAGAATTTTTTTTTGCTTCTACTCAGATGCAGAGGCTTGTACCAAATAACTATGGCAATGGAAGTAGAGCCTGATTCCGCCAATGAGAAAAACAATTTTCTCAATAAACAATATATGGCCATAGGATGTATCCTCTTGTTTATTTCTCCTGAAATTGTCCATCAAGTATATGATGACTCACAAGAATCAACTCCAAATGAATTATGGACCAGAATTGAGGTTCTATTCGGGAATAAATAAGATTGTGAATATTTCACACAGGAGGTTGAACAGATAGAGCCAAAAGAGAAGCCATTAGAATATCAAGCATTTTATTCTGAAGAGTCTTCTACAAAAGTATTTGCACAAATTTGTATTCCATAATTGAAGTTGATGTCTACTCCATTTCATTTTTTTTTTCTTTTTGAATTTCATGTGGAAGATATATGGAATGCATCTCAGGGGTCACAAGTAGACACTTTTCCATGTGCAATGCATGCATCTCAAGAGACAAAAAGGGAGTAGCACACATCCGACTCAATTCTGATATTTTATGAGAAAAATTTTCAGAAACAAATTGGATATTTGAATTCCTCTCATAAAAATATCCAATTTGAAAAAACAAATCGTCCGAAACAGAGTCTGGGAAGTGAAGTTATGATCATTTTAAAATCAACAAATTTCAGCGTTTTTCCAGAAACGATCGCACGGTTTTCAAAGTTTCATCTAAAATTTATTTGGATATTATTAATTTCAAGAAGATAAAGTTGATATGTATGGAGATATCAATGATTCATCTACATCAAATCCGTGTAGACATCTACATCTTCAACAAATTCTTCAACGAGCACAAACTTACACAATTGCGAGGTCTTCTTGGAGTGAAGGACACAATTGCCTAGCAACTGTCAGTTCCTTTTTTTACATACATTGTACCTTGAGGGGGCATTTTTTCCCATGAGGTTTTCCCTCTTTCCTCATTTATTTCAGTGTATCTTTCGTATTTGGGTACCTAACATGGCCTCGTTGCCGAGACCCATTCTTTATTTTCACCATAGTGATGTTCAGGGGGGTGTTGGAGTTACTTCACACACACCTATGATTTATTTTTCCTAAGATTTTTCCTTGTTTATTAGTCATTATTCAGTCTCCTATATTTTAGGAAGAATATTCCTCTAGGGAGAATATTCTCTTCACTTTTCACTTCAGTTTGACTAGTTGAGTGGAGTCTAGATGCTGCATTGGTTTTGTCACCATGCAACATTGGGATCATCACCAACTAATGCACATTGTACTTGGGATCATCACCAGACTAGCGTATTACTCATGATTCCCTAATATCCTCCTCACTTCTCTTTGTTTCAGTCATTTAATTGAAGACTGGTTGAATAGTTAACTCAGCTAGGTGATAGTTCACTCCCATAACTACCCGAGAGACTAGACTAGGTGGCAATTCACTCCCGTAATTGTTGGTGTGTGTCCATATCACTCTAGACCACCACTATGGTGCATTAGTTACTCATGTATCCTATATATATTGTAAATTATTCACTCTTTGAGTGTGGAATACTATTAATGAGAATAGTTCCATTCTTTCTCTCTTGCTTCTTATTTCTCAATTTCTCTCTGCAAATGTGTGTGGTATTTTCTAGCTAGATCTATTTTGTCTAGGTTCAAATGTGCATTGTCCTTGGGATCATCACTAGACTAGAGCATTACTCATGATTCCCTAATATAATACTCACTTCACTCTGTTTCAGTCAATTAACTGAAGACTTGTTGACTAGTTAAATCATCTACTGTGGCATATCACTCTCGTAACTACCTGAGAGACTATACTAGGTGGAAGTTCACTACCGTAACTGATAGTGTGTGTCTAGAAAACTCTAGACCACCACTATGGCACATTAGTTACTCATGTATCCTATATCTATTGTAAATTATTCATTCTTTGAGTGTGGAATATTTTTAATGAGAATTGTTCCATTCTTTCTCAATTTATCTATGAAAATGTGTGTGGTATTTTCTAGCTAGATATATTCTGTGCAGGTTCAACACATTTACAAAATTCCTAATCAAAAGAGTGCAAATTTTTTTCTTGTGGATCGACTAGGCTTTCCCAATCCATGTAGAGTACATCCACATGCTCACTGGGTTGTCCATGCAAGGCTAGGACATCACCAAAGGATTTCAAGGCTTGGGGAAGCATTGTAAAAATAAGGGGAAGGTGATATTGTATGAAAAATATGGCACACATTATGGAGGTTGAGGAGTGCAAATTGCACCAATTAATAATGAGACGGTCCACATGGTTTTCTATCTAATTGTGCATAAATTTATGCGGAAAGATCAAAGAAGAGGGCCAAGATTGAAAAGTTACAGAAGATTCCAGAGGAAAGTTCGCAGAAGGAAAAATCATAGGAATTGAGCTTCGCTGGGATATCAGAACAACGACATATGACACTTCATCGTGACGTAGCAATATATCCATTGGACTGATATACCCGTTCGACTTCTTCCCCGGATGGACAAAAAAACATTAAAGGATCACCACCAAACTGTTGGACCACACCATAACGGATGGATCAACGTTCATGAAAGCTTCATAACTGTTGCAAGAAGACCATTGATGAATTTCCTATTTAGCTCGCCATGCCATGCCTGAAGAACACTTTTTCCAACTAAAAAATCGAAGCCCACAGAACTAGTGATTGTCTACAATGATCATTGCAAGCATATTTTTCATCTTAGTGCAACATTTTGAGATCATCATGACCCCGATTATCTTTCCCGAGTGCGTATGTCCATTGAGCTCACTGAACTTGAGGAATTAGTCACAGAGGTCCTTCTCAATTTAATGACTAAGAGAGTCATGTTAGAAAGAAGAATTTCCATCGGAGCCCAAGCATCATCGATGAGAGGAGTGCAAGCCTCCCTGTCAACTTCTTGAGTAGGAACATCTCGAGCTGATGCCGAAAGAAGAACTAAGCATAAGGACGACATAGCCAACACAAAGTTAGTTCCATCCATCCTACCAACTTACATACCCCCTCTGAGCGGTGAGATTAACAGGGACAATGTCTCTAGAGACTTTGAATACACCCTAGTCACTTCCTATCTACCGAAAGGAGTACGCACCTACCGTGTAGATCAAGACAAGGTTACAACGTTGAATTTTTGCGACTTCAACCAGGGGGACTGTAAAGCTTACAACATGCTCTCCCTGTATATGTACTTGATGAGAACTAAGGGCAAGAATTCCAAGCTTATCCCTCAACAATGGACAATGAACCTCGTGCAATATACTTTTCTCAACATTATGAAAATACCGCACTTCGACAAACACTAGGAGGTGAATGCTTGTGTAAAATTGTTGCTAGCAAGTTACCATGGAGGATATTTGTGGTTATATCATCGCATAACTGTTGATATGACGTTGATCAATAGGATCACTGGGCTTAACATGCATGGCCCTGGTCCCCATGATTAATATCCGCGCTCTTGCGCAAAATATCAAAGAAGCCTATGGCGATGTTGAGAAAGGCATGAGAGGATACAAGGTAGCTTCTATTGAAAGTGGCACAGTGTGCCTTGCATGCCAACTAATCGCAGGGAATCGACCAACAAAAGTATCTGGCTTTGTATTTGACCTTGCAGGAAAGAGCGTAGAGGGACTACAGATGAACTGGGTGAAGTACCTGGTGAATCAATTGAAGATTGACTGTAGAGAAGCCTAGGATCAGGGGCATGAATTCCATTTTAGCTAGCTCCTGATACTGATCGCTTTTGTTGCATGGGAGCTACCGGAAGGTGCAACCTTCCCGGACCTTGATCCCTTTGAGCCACTAGCTACGAAGTTTAGTACATTATGGTACTTGAATGACATGAGAAAGAAATGGTAATCGAATGCCTTTTTCCACACGTACTATAACCAATTGAAAGAAACCATAAGGAGTGGACCATGCATAGTCCCGAACACTTTACAGAGATTTTGACCTCTAATAAAGTTCAGCGTGGACCACCACTTTATATACCTAACCCCATGCATTGATGAGAACCAGGAATAACTTTAGTCCTATTATAAGTTGACAGAAGAAGACCTAGAAGAGATCATCAAGGAATGGTCAATGGCCCTCTTTGTTTTAGTAGACCCTGCAGAAATGTCTGACATCGACAACCCCAAAACTGTGTAGGATACACCTGGGCCGAGGAAGACAAAGAAAGCAAACACGGTGAGGAAGACTGAAGAAGTCCAAGATGTTGACAACCTATTTATAAGGATGAATGCCATTACACCAGATGAAGAAGGTGATACATAAACTCAGAAAGTTGAAGTACCATTGCCTAGGGATGAATAAGACTCATCGAAGAAAAGGAAGGTCTCACCTCTGAAATATTCCTTTAGAAAGAAACCAAGAACCCCTGTAACCAATATGCAAACTACCCTCACATTGGATGACTTTGATTTCATTGTTGCAATGGTCAATAATGCTTCAAAGGAAATCATAGAGAAGTAGGAGGTGAAGCAGGAACAAATATATAGCCAAATTGAGATCGTTCTCCAAGGAGTACAACAAGCACTCCAGTCTAGCCGAGCAATCTCTACTTCACCTCTACCAGAAGGAACAAAAAAAGTGGGAGATGAATCAGTTCAACACCACAATATTGCTGATATAGTCGAAGTACACCTTCAACATGCTCAGAAAGAAAAAGCGCAAGCCACCCAGGCCCTAAAGAAAACACAAGAGGAAATTATTGAACAATGCCAAGCAACACAACAAGAGAAGAATGCTCTCCAAGAACAATTTGAATAAGACAGAGAGAAGATCCAAAAAGAGAAAGAGAAGTTGCTCGCAAAGTAGATAGGAATTGAAGAAGCAGTCAATGGAGCATTTCTCTATGTGATTGGCTTAGAGCAGAAGGTTGAAGATCCCATAGAGTGCCAAGTGACGAAGCTGGCTGAAGTCATTCAACAACTTCAACAAAGGGTCATGGAATTAGAGCTTCAGACCATACCATAGACTCCATAAGAAGTGCATGACCAGTGATATATGAATGCTTAGAGCTCTGTTGAGAGGATTAAAACACTTGCTGTAGAATGTAAACAACTAAGTAGCATAAGTGCACAAATATATGAACAACTATCTGAAGACCCAGAGTTGAAGAAATTGGAGTCCCAACTCCAGGAAGCAAAGCAACAAGCCGATACAATACAGGCGCAGCTCAAGCTCCCGTTACCCATCGAGAGGATGAAGAGATCCCAAGAACAATGCACTGTCCAACAACTCGTTCTTACCACGCAGGACAGAGTGATGGAAGTCACCCAGAAACTCCAACCTAGACAAGAGGCAACCTACCTACTGTTTGAAGAAATTGAAGGCCAAGGAACACTACTAGAACAAGTATTTGTTAGAAAAACAGGACCGCGGAGTAATAAAATAAAACAAATGTGGAAACAAAACACAAAAGATACACAATACAATAGAGACACAGATTTATGTGGTTCACCCATAGTGGGGTATGTCCACTACAGAAATTGCCAGGTCCTTCCTTTATTATTATCCAACATATGAAGGGATACAACCTACAACAAACCTGCTATAACTTCCTCTTCTTTCTCTCACAGTATCCTATCTCATAATACAATATTCACCATCAGCCATAGCCACAATACGTTTCCCTCATAAAAGAGGGTTGCCTTCTAGGGAAAAAAATCCTAACATAATCTCTATCGTTAGATCTATGACCTTACAAGGAAATTTTTCCTTTAGGGGCTTCACCCCTGAACCCCCGTTGGGGGCCTACTTTCCCCCAGACCCCCTAGACCCCGCAGAGGTGGTACCCCCCCTCTGCACTCTCCCACGTGGAAGAGTGTACATACTTCTGGGGTGTAAATACTTCATGGGGTATAAACATGGCTGGAAGTAAAAGACCTCTGAATCAGGAAGATAATCAGGCTCCACAACCAACAGTAGTTGCTACAATCGAGAAACAACTGGAAGGACCTATCAGTGAAGTGGTTGTTCAAGAATTCACTGAGAAAGAAGTAGTAGCATAGAGACAAGTCAAAGCAGCTTGAGCCAAGATCGAGATTTTTAAGGAAAGGTTACCCAGACCTAAGTGACTCGAGATGAGTCACAGGTGAGTGTTGGGGGCTTGTTGGCCCTTGACCAAGTTTTGAGGAACACTTGGTCATACTCTACCATTTTTGGGACTTTGACAGCTTGTCAAAGATGGAGTGCAATGCAAAGCGTAAATCATGGAATCTAGATCCCTTTTTGGGTTTTTAGGGATAATGTAACGGGATTGGGATGTCGGCCCATGGGTTTACCCATGTTTAGGCCTATTTTGTATATATATAGATGTCTAGGCCATATAGAGAAGGTGTGGATGATATATCTATGTGATGTAGGCTAAGTTCCAAGGGTTAAATCTATGTGATCAAGGCTTTGTGCATTCTATGTAAGACTTGCAGAGCCAAGTGCAAGTCCTTGTGAGATATTGTAGAAGGCTTTGTGTTGTAGTGCAAGGAAGAAGGATTTAGCGAGCTGCGCAGATATTGTGTCCTATGCAAAGAGGAATTAGGATGGCTATGTGCTATAACCTAATTAACTGAAGCTAATAAAGAATAAGACTTTGTGGACGTAGCCCCAGGGTGGGGGTGAACCATGGTAAATATGTGTGTTGTGCTTTGTGCCTCGACTTGATGTGTTTGTCTCTTTCTTTTCTAATTGATTTAATGTGTTTAGATAGATCTATTTATTCTTTGTGCTTCTGAGATATGAATGAATGTTATATCTGGTATGTAAGATGCTTAATGCTTGATCTGTCGAATCCAACCTATCTTGTTGTGGCTAAGTGTTGAATTATCTTATATCTAAGTACATACTGCGATGCTCTGTGCTATCTGCAAAGTATCATGAGGGTTGAATATTGATGAGTAATCTATGCTAGGTAATTTCTAAGTGTTATAATCACAGATCTATGTCCCAGCTAAGGTTGCAGACACCTGAGTCTTGCAACCACCCCTGCCTCTACCTTAGGTGAGACTTCATCTTCTTCACAGGTGTTGCCGAAAGGGCTGGTAGCTAGGGTTTTGTTGGTGTGATGTTGTAACGTTCAACCCTGGGCCTACCCCTATGCCAACAAATGGTTTCGTTGTCGGGACCTGAAACTGTGATTGCTGGGAACTGAATGGAAGAAGCTTTGTGCAAAGATTCGTGCTGAAATTGTGAAATCTCTATGCATGGATCTATGCCATAGTGCGCAGTGATCCACTTGATCTAAAAGGATCCGTGCTGAAGAAGGAAGGACAAATCTGAAGGAAAGAAGTCAGATCTGCGAGAAAAGAGGTTGATACTGAAGAAAAGAAGTAAGATCTATAAGCTCTATGCTCCGATAAAGGTAAGAATAGTTAAATGTTCTTAGATCTGGAAGCTTTGTGCCCTGTAGAAGTAAAAGAAGTGAAATTTTTTATTTCTAAAGTATGGATTTAGGCATGCTTGATAGATTTTGTCCTAGCTTGAAAATTAGGGCATTATTAGATGGAAGAATTTTTGATATGAATAGATCTGATAAGAATAATGAAAGATATGTTATACTTATGCATAGAAATAATTTTTGGACTAACCAATGGACGCAGGATCCTAGAAAGAAATTTTTGTAGGCTAGCCATTATGACCCTAGAAAGAAGTACAAGAAAAGTTGGGAATCATTGAAGAGAAAGAGAGGATTAACTCTTTTTAACAGTTGTAGAAGACCAGGACATCTTGCTAAGGAATGCCTTGGGAAAAACCCTAGTTGCCTCTATTGTAAGGCTATGGACCATGAAGTACTAGATTTCCCTAGAATGATTTCTAGACTTGAAAAGATGAATATGGAGCAAGAAAACCCTGAAGGAGATCAAGAGACTAAGATTATATAAGAACCCCAGAAAGAATCATAGATTATGTTGCTGAAAATGAAAGAAACCCTGTATGAACATAAAGATGCCAGTTTGTCAGAGATCTTGAAAGAAAAGGAGAAAATCGAAGTAAGAATAGGAGACTTCGACATTGACTGTGCTGTCGATGAGGGAGAACAAATGAACATTATGACATAAAGTACTTGGGAAACCCTAGGAAGGCCTGCTATGGTTCCTTCACTAGGAAAAATAGGGTTGTTTAAAGGAAAAATGGTAACCCTAAGTGGCAGGATTACCCGGATAGCTATGAGTACCCATGGAGCTTCGACGGAGGAAGAATTCAAAGTTATTAAATTTATTGGGGACTATGCCCCATTTTCATATTTTTTAGGCAAGATCTAGATTGAAAAAGACCAGATCCAAAGAAAAGAAGAAAAGGAAGCCCTAGAACAAGAGAAGCAAGAACTCATGGAATTTATGACTAGAAATATCACCTACTTGATGGAAGAACAAGAGAACATATCTAATATATTAAGGGATTTGGATGTCGAAGCTATAAGAGCATTATAGGAACCACAGAACACCAAAATACCTAATCCATATGATGAAGGTGTATTACCCTTGGATCTGAAGAAAGAATCTCAACATCGCAAAGTGACTATGTCGAGAGAAGATAGGGATCAGAATGGAAAAAGGATGACCGAGATGAAGCTCACTGGGAAGAAGGACAAGAAGCTAAGTAAGAAGAGGGCCAATATTGAAAAGTTATAGAAGATTCTAGAGGAAAATTCACTGAAGGAAAAATCACAGGAATTGAGCTTCACCGGGATATCAGAACAATGACATATGACACTTCACTGTGACGTAGCAATATAGCCGTTGGAATGATATACCCATTCGAATTTGCAAGATACCTGATATATAAAATATGCAGAATAGAAATGAAATGCTAGAAATGACAGAATAACAGTAAAATATCCAGCATAATCTTCACAATACACAGAAATGATATACGAAATAGCAATAGAAATAACACTTTGAATCAGATAGCAATGTTCACAGGCCTCTTCGAGGGGGAAA
>SNQJ01S0021354.1:87084-115785 GCA_010110895.2 Picea sitchensis
TCTATTAGGTATTCTTACATCTGCCTTATTCTATTTTATTGAAAGGTCTTATTAATATTGACCTTTATTACATCCGAATACATTGATCTACCTATGTGCGGGTTAGGACCTTAACAAACTTCCACTCTGAATGGATAGAAAAGAATTAAAGGATCACCACTAGACCATTGGACCACACCATAATGTATGGATCAACGTTCATGAAATATTCATACCCATTGCAAGCAGACCGTTGACGAATTTCCTATTTAGCTCGCTGCACCGTGCCCGAAGAACACTTTTTCCAATTGAAAAATTGAAGACCGTAGAACTAGTGATTGTCTATAGTGATCATTGCAAGTAGATTGTTCATCCTAGTGCAGTAATTTGAGATCATCCTGACCCCGATTATCTTTCCCGAGTGCATATGTTCGATGAGCTCACCGAACTTGAGGAATTCATCATAGAGGTCCTTCTCGATTTAATGACTAAGAGAGTCATGTCAGAAAGAAGAATGTCCATTAGAGTCCAAGAATCATCGATGGGAGGAGTTCAGGCCTCCCCATCGACTGCTCGAGAAGAAACATATCGAGCTGACGCAGAAAGAAGAGCTAAGCATAAGGATGACATAGCCAACACAAAGTTAGTTCCATCCATCCTACCAGCTTACATACCCCCTCTGAGCGGTGAGATTAATAGGGACAGTGTCCCTAGAGAATTTGAATACACCCTAGTCACTGCCTATCTACCGAAAGGAGTACGCACCTACTGCGTATATCAAGACAAGGTTATAGCATTGAAGTTTTGTGACTTCAACCTAGGGGACTGTAAAGCTTACAACATGCTCACCCTGTATAAGTACTTGATGAGAACTAAGGGCAAGAATTCGAAGCTCATCCCTTAGCAATGGATGATGAACCTTGCGCACTCTACTTTGCTCAACGTTATGAAAATACCACACTTCGGCAGACACCAGGAGGTGAATTCTTGTGTAAAATTGATGCTATCAAGTTGCCATAGAGGATACCCATGGTTAGATCATCACATAACTGTTGATTTGACGCTGATTAATAGGATCACCGAGCTTAGCATGAAGGGCCCTGATCCCCATGAGTATTATCCTGGAAAGACCGCAGACGACGCTCTTGCGCAGAAGATCAAAGAAGCCTATGACGATGTTGAGAAATGCGCGAGAGGCTACAAGGTAGCTTCTATTAGGCCAGTAGTCTACCACAAATTCCAACAACTAGGACATTATGCAAGAGATTGTCCACTTCCACCTATGACATGTATGTATTGTTGTGCAATAGACCATGACACATAATATTGCCCAACACTATTGGGAAAAATATAGGAGAAAAGGAACTAAAATAATAAGAATGTCAAATGGATTTATACATAGACCAGGGATGATGGAAAAAACATCAACGTAGTTACTAGAGGAAGATCCAAGATGGGAGTTGATGCAACAAAACAATATCTAGATCAACACCAGTGGGTCAAGAAGAATACTGAGCCACAAAAGCACTTTGATGCACGGAAAGAAAATGAAACATTTAAGGAACCCATACAAGAGATTTGAAAAGAGAACATTGCATCTACATCAATTACGCAGAAAACTTAGGATCCACCATTGTATGAGATGCCATCTTCAATGGATCACATCGACAAAGGACAACCTTTAAAGGAAGTAAGTTACATAGATACCTTTTTGCAATCCCGTGTTAAGTTATTGAATGATCCATCATCCATTAAGGTCTTAAAAAATTTGCTAGAAAGATGCAACACGTAAGTAGAAGGGAGGTTAGAATAGAAGACAATGAATCATCTCCATACGAGAAGAAGAAAAAGTATGGAATTTAGGTTAAATGCCAACATTGGGTATTTCAACATGGGAGATATCATAGTTGATTTAGGCTCTAAAGTGAATTTATTACCTAAGAAGACATAGTAGTGTATGGGGGAACCCACATTAGGATATTCACCTGTCCAGATGAAAATTAAAAATCAACATAGAGTGCTACCAATTGGAAGACTTAAAGGTGTGACAGTAGACTTGGATGGAGTGTGCATTGTGGAAAATTTCAAGGTTATAGAAATAGTAGATAGCACAAAACCCTACCCAACATTACTTGGATTGGACTGGGTATTTGATAACTAGGTTTCTATTAACACGAAGACAAGGAAAACAAATTTTGAACTAGGAGAGTACAGAGTGATTGCACCATTGTATCCTTAAGAAGGATAAAGGTTTGTAGAGGCGACATGTTTGGAATTGGAAGAAATAAATTGGTTATATAGATCTACCATGTGAGAAGAAGACTACATCAACCCAATTGCAGATGGGGTACTCAACTAGAGAAGAATTACAATATGTGCTTCAGACTCAGATACAGTTCTAGAAAAATTACAACAAAGACTACATGAAGTCTCCACAAGGAGGTGCGCAAGAATATGCTGCAAAGTAAGGTGGGTTGGTATAGAGGTAAGGGAACCTCCTACCTTTTATGGTTAGAATGACTTCAAAGAATTCTTGAAAATTATGAGGAGGAAGTTTTGGAAAATCAAAGGTTGTTAGCCCTGGATATTTCACTCAAGGAAACACTTGCAAGATGGTGGGGTGCACATATGGAAGAAATAGAAGACCGGTATCCATGTAAAAGGTTAATGCGCATTAGCTTTGGCTCACAACAGGGGAGAAATACATTGCATAAGTATGATGGGCGAAGAAGGCTAGTTGAGCACCTAGAGAAATACAGAACATAATGGAGGTTGAAACCACTAGAAGAATGGTTTGACTACTTTATCCATACATTGGAAGGGATACCATGGAAATGGTACATAGACTAGGAGATGCACAGAGGAACTACAAAATGGATAGTATTACAACATAATTTTGTGGTAACTTTCCCATTTGAGCATGATAGCCCAAATATTGATTCATCCTTGAAGCTGATACAAGGAATCATATTTTTTGAGGAACCTGAGGTGGAAATTATAACATAATATAAACAACAGAATAGACATACAATCAAAGATTTACTCTCATGTTATCATGTCATAGAGGAAGCACCAGATGAAGATGATTTGTGAAACATTCATATAACAAAGGTTGAAGGTGAACAAGAGGTGGAAGGTCTATATATGGAGTCATAGGCATTTTCTTCCCCAATTAAGGTCAAGAAAGTCAACATTTGGACAAAACAAAACCGTAAAATGGAAAGAATTGGAGACTATTGGGACGAGCAGACACTAGAAAGGATAATAAAGTTACTATGTGAATATAGTGACTTGTTTCAAAAAACATTTACAGAGATGAAAGCCATATCAGGCGAGCTGGTGAGATGAATATACCCCTAAAAACAGATGTTACACATGTTAGACAAAGACCTTACAAGCTGAATCTAGTCTATAAGAAAAAAGTGAAAGAAAAACTTGACCAAATGCCAGAAGTTGGTATCATAGAGCCAGTGGAGGAATATGAAGGGATCAATCCCAAGGTAGTCCAGGAAAAGAAGTGAGGGGGGATAAGAATTTGTGTAGATCTAAGAAAATTAAATGATGCTTTCTTACATGATCCTTTCCCTACCAATTTATAGATGAAGTATTGGAGAATGTAGGAGGCCAAGAAGCATATTCATTCACAAATGGATTCTTAGGTTATCATCAGATCAAAATAGCTCCAGAGGATAGGCATAATAATACATTTGCTATGGAATGGGGATCATACCAATATATAGTTATGTCCTTTGGATTGAGGAATGCACCAACCATCTTTTCAAGGGTGGTCATAGCTACTTTTAAATATTTCATACATAATATATTAGAAGTATATTTGGATGACTAGATTGTTTTTAGTCTTTTGAAAGATCATGTAAAAGTCCTAAGACTAATGTTGGAAAGATGCAAGCAATGTCAGATCTCATTAAACATCAAGAAATGCATTTTAAGCACACCTTTTAAGATATTGTTGGTGTAATATCCCTAAAGCCGAACCCAATTGAAAATGTAAATATAAATGTACATAAGCTGGTGAGATGATTTGATATCATTTTGGTATGCACATTCCATGGTATAGTGTGTGCAGGTACTGCAGAGTAAAATGAGGAAGTGTGCACATTCCAGGATACCACACACAACATCTTAAGTGTGTGTGATGTAGAGGCCTGGGAGCCTTGTGTATCTGATATGTTTTATAGGCTGGTGAGCCAGTATTATAAGATAGGATGCTTATGTTTTGATTAGTCTGGAGAGCCTAGATGTTAAAGGCCAATGCGCCTATTTTTGTACATATCTCATAATTAATATAAAATACATTGCTGCACGCAGACCGACCACGATAAAATATATGGGGGACTAAACTACAGTGGTTAGGGAAAGGGAAGGGGCTAAGTTAAGGAATATTATATTTATATTTCTTAAATCATAAGTATGGATAATTATGTTATCCTAAGTTCTAAGTTGGGGCCAAGTGGGCCAAAGTAGCTTCCAACATGACAAATGTCAAGTTGGCGGCATGCATACATATTTTTGGATTTAGTTCATTTTGGGGGAATCTCCTTCATTGGGACCATCATCTTTCCCCTGATTCATCCATCACTAAGATATATAGTCATTCATCCATGAATATTGGTAGCCATTGAACTATCTTTTGTATCTTCATGACTTTACCTGAACCCATATCCAGATCCTTCTATTGGGTAACTGTTAGCTTGGGAGAGGGATTGAATAAGTGGGTTGTCAGGCCCGTGGGATATTGAAGAGGCAAGTTATCAGGCGCATGAGAAATTCTCTGGGTGAGAGAATTGCTGGAGATTGATTTTCGAAGGTGAGAACTACAGCTGCAGGGCTCTGAGACTTCCTATCTAGCCTGATGGTGAAGCCTTGGAAGGGAAGTGGGGCAGATGAGGGACTGTTGAGAAGAGAAGGGGCACACTTCCTTGGGTGGAACATGCATGTGGGGAATGAGGGACTGTAGGCTGTTAGTTGAGTGAGCACCTGAGACAGAGTCTTTCTTGTTGTTGATGAGCATTTAGCCTGGTTAGGAAACCCTTTACCCAAGTGGAGTTTAGTCCTAGCTCGGGGGTGACTCACTATTAAGAGTGATGAATAGTGTTTTCTAAGGTTGGGAGGTTTGTGGAAGGTCTGCACGCAGTTGGTGATATTATCACAAAGATAAGTGTCAATTGTGTGATTAATTTACATGCTGCATTGTTATTCACGTATTTTTTTTATGGGTTTATCCTATGCATGATTATAGCTGTTTGTATGCTTATGGGTATTGCGTGTATATGCTGGATGTATATGTTTATTGCGTTGCAGTGTGAATCCATGCATTTACATAGCGTATTTGTCTGTTCACGTTTTATATATATTAATCTTCTGCAAGAGTTCTGTGTGTGCATATGTTTTAATTGCATGCAGTTAGAAAATTATATGAGACATAACTTAGTTAGGATGCTAAGTATGTTACAGTATGTTCCACATAGAGAACATATGTGTTCTCAAGCGTAGCATGGCCTAGCATGAATGGTCGGGGATGTTACAATTGGTATTTGAGCATGAAAGAGTGTTCTGGAGTAGGATGGCCTGGCCTGTATCAGGCTAGGAATGTTACAAAGACAGTTTCAGAGCTAAGTAAAGCATCTGAGGAGTGGCTTGTCCCTGGCCTGTGTGAGGCCAAGGATGTCACAAATTGGTATTAGATCTTCAGTTTTCAACACTAAGATTGAATGGGCCGAGAAAGTTGAGTTGAAGAAAAATGTCACAAAGGGTTTAATTTGAAGTGGCCAAATTTCAGTTGTAGAGTGTCCATGGCAAAAAAGAAAAAAAGTAACAACAACTGGGAAGAAATGGGGAAAATCCCCAATTTCTGTGGATGGATTCATGAGAAAATGGAGAAATTCAACCAAGTGATGAGATATTACCGATTTAATATCTGTCCTAGCAAATTTGAACATAGAATTGGTAAAATTTGAAGTTACAATGAAGCCATGACAGATGCAGCGGAAAATGTTAGCATGCAGGTACCTCACAAAAAAGTTAGCATGCTGGAGCGTGTGGTAAATTGTGGCGCCATATGAAAGAATATGGTGTGCGGGTGCACGCACTAAATTTTGCATTGCATGGAGTGCACATGCATAAGAATGTGCGCACGGTGTACACACACAATAAGGGCGTGTAGGGTGTATGCAGTATTGGTAGAGCACATAAGAGTTTGGTTGGCAGAGTATTGATGCACGGTGGTGGCATATTGAAATTTGGCATGGTGCAATGCATAAATAAAAATGAATGTGGTATATCAGTGCGCGATACAAAACTGCGTGCAACATGTAATAGTGCAAGAACCAAAATTGCGCAAGGTATTTATTGGAGCGCAACACAAAAGTGCACACATGTTATTGGAACAACAAAGAAGTGATACACAGTGGTTGTAAAGTGAACAAATAATGATTTAACTGTGATATTGCAACACATGGAAAATACGGGAGCACAGATTGAAATTTGTGCGCGCAAAGCTGTTGAAGGGGGATGAACAACAGAAACAATGAAGGGTAAATGATAAGACCCTGACTAGCTCCATGAAGCCATAACTTTCTGCTCAAGACTTAGAATTGAGCATGTGAGCAAGCATTGGGAAGATCTTGGATAGTGGAATATAATTATCCACCTAGAAAATTGATTGAGAATTCAATATTTCAGGAAATCAGAAGAAAGGCTTCTGATAAATTATTGAACCAAAATGGTCCATAATTTTCACAAAATTGCTGAAACAGTTAGTCTGACAAGTTTTGTTGGCTGCACATTTTGTAGAGTTAACAACAACTAGATCAGATCAAGATTAGTTTAGAGTACAGAGTAATGGAAAAGGCACTAGGAAATTACAACCAGGAATATGAAGTTAGAGGGATGGATGTTCATTTGAGCATGGAAGGAACCAACTCCAATGGATATGATGAAGAAAAGGATGAAAACATAAATATGGCAAAGACCATTAAAAATTTACAGAAGGATGTTCAAATCCATAAAATTGATAATGCAAGGCTTATGAGAGACAAGGAGTAGTAGGATGAATTCAACATGAAGTTATTGGAGAGCTTGAACATAATAGAAAAGAAATTGGATAAGGAGAGTGGCTCAAGCAAATTGGGAAGTCACAAGTCTCATGACGAGAAAAGAAAAACAAGAAGTGTTAGTAGGCATCACCACCACTCCCCAAGGAATTCCAATAAGAGATCACACAGCAGCTCAAGTCCATCCCCTATCAAAAAGTATGAGAGGTCTGGGGTGGATGAACTGCGAGGAGAAATGAACAAAATCAAACCTCCTACATTTGATGATGAACACAAGAAGGATGAAGATGCAGAGACATGGCTGCTAGGCATGAGAAAGTATTTTCAATTTCATAATAATTCCTCTCATGCAGAGGGTATAATTTCCATATATCAACTCAAAGGAAAAACATCCATGTGGCGGGATCAGCTTGTGCAGGTGCAACACATCAAAGAGAAAAGTGTTACTTGGAGAATATTCAAGAAGTATTTTGAGAATAAATACTTGACTAAGAGATACTATGACAAGAAAATGAAAGAGTTTTTTGAACTCAAGCTTGGGAGTATGACAATTGAGGAATATGAGAGAAGGTTTCTAGAACTGCTGAAGTATGTCTCTTTCATCAAGGATGAGACAGTCAAAATTCAAAGGTATTTGAGTGGATTGCCATCATTCATCAGTGAAAAAATACAATATGATGATCCCAAGACATTGGAGGAGACCATAAGGCGAGCTAAATGCCTATATGATAAAAAAAAATCAAGGACAACATTCCAAAATTCTTGCGAAGACAAAAAGAAATTCAAGATGGATCAAAGGAAGAAGGGCTATAAGCCACCATTATTCAGAAATAGTCCACAGGGACAACAAACTCCTAAGGAACCTAGAATGATGGACACATGAAGTCAAAGGCCAAGGCAACCACCTATTCATTGTTGGGGTTGTAAAGGGGATCACATGTTCAGAGATTGTCCTCATAGAGGTGAAAAAGGGAGGACTATTCATAATGTACAACAAGATGAAACAATGGAGGACATGGGCAGAAAGATGCCCAAGATCTATGCATCCCTAGACAATAAGCAAGAAAAATATCAGTCACATATGATTGAAGTGGAAGGTATGATCAACAACCAAACCATTGCTATTTTAATTGATTCAGGAGCTAGTCATAGTTATATAGATCCTAAGGTGGTGGGAAGTTTTCATTTGCCAAGAAGAAAGCATGGGAAATATTGGTTGGTGCCACTGGCCACAGGGGCCAAAAGAAAAGTTAATGAGATGGTTAAGTCATGTGTTATGGACATGAATGGAATGAACACCTAGGCAGATTTGAACATCTTGTCTTTAGGTTCCTATGACTATCTAATTGGGATGGATTGGTTGGAAAAAAAACATGCCAACCTAGACTACCATAACAAAGCATTTACTTGCTTGGATGAGGAAGGGAAACTAAGGAAAGTGTAGGGAATTCCTAGAGCAGTATCCATCAGAGAGATTTCAACATTGCAGTTGAAGAAATGTTACAGAAAAGGGTGTCAAATATTTGTAGCTCATTTGGTGGAGAAACCTAGAGATAAGGTGTAAAATTTGGAAGATTATGCAGTCCTTGAAGATTTTGAATATGTGTTCAAGGAGGTACCAGGACTACCCCCAAGGAGGGACATTGATTTCTCTATAAATCTAACGCCTAGAGTAGCTCCAATATCAAATATTCCTTAAAGAATGAGTACACCAGAGCTGAAGGAGTTGCAAATGCAACTTGAAGAACTTCTAAAGAAGGGGTATATACACCCAAGTGTGTCACCTTGGGATGCCCCAGTGTTGTTTGTGAAGAAGAAAGATGGAACATTAAGATTGTGCATTGATTTTAGATAGTTGATAAAGTGATTGTAAAGAACAAGTATCCTCTGCCAAGGATTGATGATTTTTTTGATCAATTGAAGGATGCAAAGATCTTTTCAAAGATAGATCTCAGGTCAGGATACCATCAAGTAAGGATTAAAGAAGAAGATATCAGCAAGACCACTTTCAGGACAAGGTATGGTCATTACGAGTTCACAATGGTGCCATTTGGGTTGTCAAATGCACCAGCTGTTTTCATGTGCTTAATGAATGGTGTTTTCCGAAAATATTTAGAAAAGTTTGTCGTTGTCTTTTTGGATGACATTCTCATATATTCCAAGTTAGAATAAGAGCATGAACATCATTTGAGGATGGTTTTTCAAGTATTAAGGGAGCATCAATTGTATGCCAAATTAAGCAAGTTCTCTTTTTACCAGAAGAAAATTCACTATTTGGGGCACATCATTTCAAAGGATGGGATAGTAGTGGACCCTGAGAAGATAGAATCCATTAGAGAATGGCCAGTACCAAAGAATGTGACAGAGATGAGATAATTCATGGGCCTTGCAGGATACTATAGGATATTTATAGAAGGATTTTCAAAGATTGCACACCCAATCACTTCATTGCAAATAAAAGGTGTGAAGTTTCAATGGACATTGGATTGTGAAAAGAGTTTCCAACACTTGAAACAATTATTAACAAGTGCTCCAATATTACGGATATTAGACCCAAATGAAAACTTCATTATATGCACAGATGCATGTAAAGAGAGACTTTGTGGAGTCCTTAGTCAAAATGGGTTTGTTATATGTTATGAGTCAAGGAAGTTAAAGGAGCATGAAAGAAACTATGCCACTCATGATTTGGAGTTGGCAGCCATAGTACATGCCTTGAGGAAATGGAGACACTGCCTCATGGGGAAAAAGTTTGAGATGAGGACAGACCACAATGGTCTGAAATATTTGTTTGATCAACCAACTTTAAATGCTAGGCAAAGCAGATGGTTAGAACTTCTAGGCGAATATGAATTTGATATAAAACAAATCAAGGGGAAAGAGAACAAAGTGGCTGATGCACTCAGTAGAAGAGTGCATGAAATGAATGCTACAACCATTAGCATGTATCAATCAGATTTGAAACAAAAAATTACGGAGACTGCCAAATCCGATTTACAATACGAGGATTTAGTGGCAAAATTACAACAAGGTAATTTGCAGCAAAAAATTGAAGAATACAAGCTGGATGAGGATGAAATTATCATACATAGGGGCATAATTTATGTACCAAATTCTCAGGAATTGAAAAATCACAATGTTGGGCACCCATGATATTAGAAAACTATTGCAGCTGTCAAGAGCCAATATTATTGGCTAAGCATGAAGAAAGAGGTTGCTGATTTTATTGCCAGATGTTTGGAATGTCAAAAAGTAAAGGATGAGCATAGACAACCCGCTGGTTTTCTACAACCATTACCCATTTCTAAGTGGAAATAGGAAGTTGTAAACATGGATTTTATTACCAAACTACCTAGAATGAAAAAGCAACATGATTCTATCATGGTAGTGGTGGATAATCTTACTAAAGTTGCCCATTTTATTCCGGTTAAGATCACTCACAAGGCAACAAACATTACTGATGCTTATATGAGGGAAATTGCTAGGTTATATGGCATACCCAAGACAATTGTGTCTGAAAGAGATCCAAAATTTACCTCAAAATTTTGGAAGGGATTATTTAATGGATTTGGAACAAATTTGAATTTTAGTA
This sequence comes from Picea sitchensis, assembly GCA_010110895.2. NCBI lineage: Eukaryota > Viridiplantae > Streptophyta > Pinopsida > Pinales > Pinaceae > Picea > Picea sitchensis. The sequence continues at coordinate 97,729 of SNQJ01S0021354.1, forward strand.
CAACTTATCATCCAGAAACATATGGACAAATAGAGAGGGTGAATCAAGTGATTGGGGATATGTTGAGGATGTATGTGATGGATAAACCATCAAAATGGGAAGACTACCTACACTTGGTATATTTCGCTTATAACAATGGGTACCAAGCATCTTTAAAGATGATCTCATTTGAGGCACTTTATGGCAGAAAGTGCAACACACCGGTAAGCTGGGATAACCCAACAGATAGAGCAGTGGTTGGGCCAGAATTTCTTAGGGAAATGGAAGAGAAAATGTTGAAAATAAAGAAAAAATTAAAGGTTGCCCAAGATAGGAAGAAAATTTATGTTGATAAGGGAAGAAATCACAGGGAATTTAAAGTGGGTGACCATATATTCTTGAAAGTGAAAGCCAATAGAAGTTCCTTGAAGTTGGGAAATTGTTCAAAGTTCGCAGCTCGATATTGTGGGCTGTTTGAAATCCTAGAGAGGATTGGTCTAGTATCTTATATGATTGCATTGCTTTCATCTATGTCTATTCATAATGTATTATATGTGTCCTTGCTAAATAAATATATACCTGATGCTAATCATGTTATTGAATGGAATGTGATTCAGGTGGAGCAAGAAGGCACTTTTCAAGTGCGTCTGGTGTGTATTCTCGATCGGAAAATCAAACATCTCCAGAATCAAGCCATAGAGATTGTAAAGGTCCAATGGACCTAGTATGGTCCTGAGGATGCTACTTGGGAGCATGAGGATGCAATGCAGGTAGAATACCCACATCTTTTTGAGGATTTTCAAATTTAGTTGTACATGGGTACATGATGCACTGAGGACAGTGCATAAATAAGAGGAGGGGATTGTAATATCCCTAAGGATGAACCCAATTGCAAATGTAAATATAAATGTACATAAGCTAGTGAGCTGATTTGATATCATTTTGGTATGCACATTCCATGGTGTAGCGCGTGCAGGTACTACGCAGTAAAATGAGGAAGTGTGCACATTCCGAGATACCGCGCACAACATCTTAACTGCACGCGATGTAGAGGCTAGAGAGCCTTGTGTATCTAATATGTTTTATAGGCTAGTGAGACATTATTATAAGCTAGGATGCTTATGTTTTGATTAGACCAAAGAGCCTATATGTTAAAGGCTTGTGCACCTATTTTTGTACATATCTCATAATTAATATAAAATACACCGCTGCATGCAGAACGACCATGATAAAAGAAATGGGGGACTAAACTCCATTGGTTAGGGAAAGGGAAGGGGCTAAGTTAAGGAATATTATATTAATATTTCTTAAATCATAAAGTATGGATAATTATGTTATCCTAAGTTCTAATTTGGGGCCAAATGGGCCAAAGTAGCTTCCAACATGACAAGTGTCAAGTTGGGTACATGGATACATATTGTTTGAATTAGTTTATTTCAGGGGAATATCCTTCATTGGGACCATCATATTTCCCCTGATTCATCCATCACTAAGATATATAGTCAATCATCCATGAATATTGGTAGCCATTGAACTATCTTTTGTATCTTCATGACTTTACCTGAACCCATATCCAGAGCCTTCTGGTGGGTAACTGTTAGATTGGGAGTGGGATTGAAGAAGTGGGTTGTTAGGCCCGTGGGATATTGAAGAGGCAGGTTGTCAGGCCCGTGAGAAATTCTCTGGGTGAGATAATTGTTGGGGATTGATTTCCAGAGGTGTTGAACTACATCTGCAGGGCTCTGATACTTCCTATCCAACCTACTGCTGAATCCCTAGAAGAGAAGTGAGGCAATCGAGGGAGTGTTGAGTAGAGAAAGGGCACACTTCCTTGGGTGGGATAGGCATGTGGGGAATGAGAGACTGTAGGTTGTTAATTGAGTGAGCACCTGAGAAGGAGTCTTTGCTATTGTTCATGAGCCTTTAGCTTGGTTAGGAGCCCCTTTACCTAGGTGGAGTTTAGTCCCAGCTTAGGGGAGACTCACTGTTGAGAGTGATGAATAGTGTGTTCTAAGGCTAGGAGGTTTGTGGAAGGTCTACACGTAGTTGGTGATATTATCACAAAGATAAGTGTCAATTGTGTGATTAATTTACATGCTACATTGTTATTCACGTGTTATTTTTATGGGTTTATCCTATGCGTGATTATAATTGTCTATATGCTTATGGGTATTGCATGTATATGATGCATGCATATGTTTACTATTTTTCAGTGTGAATCCATGCATTTACATAGCGTATTTGTTTGTTCATGTTTTATATATATTAATCTTCCGCAAGAGTTCTGTGTGTGCATATGTTTTAATTGCATGCAGTTAGAAAATTATATGAGACATAACTTAGTTAGGATGATAAGTATGTTACAATATGTTCTGCATAGATAACAGATGTGTTCTCCAGCGTAGCATGGCCCGATCTGAATGGTCAGGGACGTTACAATTGGTATTTGAGCATGAAAGAGAGTTCTAGAGTAGCATGGCCTGGCCCGTATTAGGCTGGGAATGTTACAAAGACGGTTTCAGAGCTAAGTAAAGCATCTGAGGAGTGGCTTGTCCCCAACCTGTGTGAGGTCGTGGATGTCACAATTGGGACATATTGTGTGTAGACAGGGGTTATTGGTTGACCCTGCTAAGATTGCTATAATTGTCAACTCACCGCCACCAAAGTCAGTGCACTAATTAAGAGACACACTTGGACATACAGGGTACTATAGGAATTTTATCAAAGGGTATGTCCAGATTATTGTGTCGATGGAAAATTTGTTGAAGAAGGAAACAAAATATTAGTGGAATGAGTATTGTCAGTAGGGATTGGATACTTCGAAGGAGAATATGGTGACAACACCTATCTTAGTGTTTCCAGATTGGGAAATTTTTTTTCATGTGCATGTAGATGCAACAACAATAACACTTGCATAAATTATGGCGTAGCGGGGATCATGTGACTTAGATCATCCTATATCCTTTGCAAGTAGGAAACTATCTGTATCAGAGAAGAATTACAACACAACATAAAGAGAATGTCTATCCATGGTGTATGCACTGCAAAAATTCAAACATTACTTATTGGAAAAGAACTTTAAAATGTTCACAGATCATTCTTCTCTCAAATATCTAGTCAACAAGCCAGTGTTGGGGGGCAGGATTTGTAGATGGCTATTATTTTTCCAGGAATTTTATTTTGAGGTAATAGTTAAACCAGGGAAACTGAATGCATGACACGATCACTTGTCAAGGGTAACCAATGGAGAAGAACCTACTAACTTGGAAGACAACTTCCCTGATGCACAATTATTGTCAGTACATATTGTTGATGAGTAATTTGTTGATATCATTGAATTCTTGAGTAAAGTAGTTGCACAAAAGGATTTTAGTATCATGAAGAAGAAAAATTTGGTAGTTAGAGATGCATACTATAAACTAATTGCAAGTCATTTATACAAGCTAGGAGAAAACAACATTTTGAGAAGGTGTGTATTATAACGTGAATGACCCATGGTTCTAGCAGAAGCTCAATGAAGGTATAGTTGGAGGACACTATGCAGGAAAAGATACCATGTAGAAGGTATTGTGTGCAGGTTTGTGGCGGCCAACAATTTATAAAGATGAAAAATAATATTTCTAGAACTTTGATGTTTTTTAGAGGGTTGGAAAACCCAATAGGAGGGATGATATTCCCCTAAGACCCCAAGTAAATGTTTAGGTATTTGACAAGTGGGAAATGTATTTTGTTGGACCTATTAATCCACCAACAAGAAGGTCGGGAGAAAGATACATTGTTACTGCGACACAGAGACAACAACACACTTCTTATTTGAGAAGGTGATCATAATATTTGGATGTCTCAGGATTCTGATGAGTGACCAAGGAACCCATTTTATTAATAGTACCATCAAGGATATGAATGAGGAATTCAAATTCTATGACCAGAAGAGTACACCATATCATCCTTAGGAAAATGGGACAGTAGAATCTGTCAACAAGATTTTAGAGAATGCATTAACAAAGATCTATAATGTGAACATAGATGATTGGGATTTAATGATACCAGTAGTATTATGGGCATACAGGACTACATGCAACAAGTTGACATGAAATACACCATTCAGATTGGTGTATCGACAAGAAGCAATGGTGCCATTGGAATTTTTGATACCCAACCTACGCATAACAACAATTAAAAATATGAAAAAAAGAGGCATAATACAAGAGAGGTTAAGTCAACTAATGGAACTAGAAGAAGACAGGATTCTGGAAGGATTTCACTAAGAGGTGCAGAAAGCAAGGGAAAAATCTTGGCATGACAGACACATAAATAAGAATAGATTTAAGGAGGGAGATCCAATTCTCCTCTATGACAACAAATTTTTGCAACATCCTGGTAAGATCAGAATGCATTGACTAGGGACATATGAATTGAAGTATGTCACAGATGGAGGATATGTGTAGCTAAAGGAATTGACATGTACATAATTGCAAGAAATGGTAAATGGTATTTAACTGAATCTATATAGGGACAGTCGATCTACTAACTCCCAGTAGTTGCAACACAATAAGGAAACCATGTGTATAGTGTACTATAGTAGAAATTAGGAAATAAAAATTAAAAAAATACATAAAAAGTAGAAAGATAAGAAAAAGGAAGACAAAAGCAGAAAAACAAGAGGAAGTTGGTTGACTGGAAGAGAATTGGAAAAATTCGCACGGAGAAGACAATGAAAGCATCGCAGAAAAATTGGACACCATGCACAAGGAACACTGGACATTGCACAAATGCACGGGAAAAGTGAAAAATATGGTAGAAAATTAATGACTGGGTCTATAAAGAGGGAAAAACATAGGCAAGTTCGACACTTAGCAATTTTTGAGAAAATAAAGAGTCGAATAATGAAACATAGGAGAAATTGTGTAGAGAAAAAAGGAATTGCTCACTTAATATCCAACATGACACCTCCAAAGGTTGGCACCCCATGAAGATGTACTAGGGTTACTCATGTTAGAAAAACAGGACCACGGAGAAATAAAATAAAAAAAATGCGGAAACAAAACATAGAAGATACACAATACAATAGAGACACAGATTTACATGGTTCACCTAGTGTGGGATACATCCACCAAAGAAATTGCCAGGTCCTTCCTTTATTATTATCCAACAAATGAAGGGATACAACCTACAGCAAAAACTGCTGTAACTTCCTCTTCTTTCTCTCACAGTCTCCTCTCTTAGAATATAATACTCACCATCATGCATAGTCACAATACATTTCCCTCATAACAAAGGGTTTCCTTCTAGGGAAAAAAACCCTAACATAATTTCTACTGTTAGATATGCGACCCTATAATGAACGGTCCAGATTTACAATGAAATTACAATATACTTTTACAAGGCAATTTTTCCTTTGGAGGCTTCGCCCTCGAACCCCGATTGGGGGACGCTTCCCCCAAACCCCCACCAGGGTCCTGCTTGCCACCGAACCCCCCAGACGAGGGGATAGCCCCCATAGACCCCGTAGAGGGTGTACCCCCCCTTTGCACTCCCCCACGTGGAAGAGTGTACATACTTCTAGGGTGTAAAGTCTTCATGGGGTATAAACACGGCTGAAAAACACAAGACCTCTGAGTCAGGAAGATAATCAGGCTCCACAACCAACAATCTCCCACTTGGAGACTGATCTCAACAACTCCACCGTTGCTGTATATTATGGAATCTGAACCTTCTTGGACCTGGAAAATTTCTCATCTTCATCTTCATTCTTCAAGACCAACTGAAACTGAGAAGGAACTCAGTTTCTCTCTGGTTACTCCCTTTGTTAACATGTCTGCAAGATTCTAGCTAGTGTGTATCTTTTCCAACTTCAAATGTCCATTTTCCAAGGCATATTTTATGAAGTGGTACCTCAACTGTATATGCTTATTCTTTGAATGGAAGGCTGAGTTCTTTGCAAGATGAATTGCACTCTCACTATCACAACACAACCTGCTATTCTCCTACTTCTTTCACAATTCCTCCATAAACCTTTGTAACCAAATCATCTCTTTAATAGCCTATATAGCAACAACATATTCTTCCTCTATTGTTGAAAGTGAAACAACCTTTTGTAGTTTCGAAATCCAACTTACTGTTGTTCCACCTATAGTAAAAACATACCCTGTGGTGCTCCTCCTGCTATCTTTATCACCTGCCATATCTGAATAAACATGTCCTTGTAGAAATGTGTTTGAACCTCCAAAACATAATGCATGAGTAGCAGTACCTCTCAAATACCCAAGAATCCACTTTACCTCCTCCTAATGTTCTTTACCAGGATTGTTCATATACCTGGTCACAACTCCCACTGCATGTGCAATATCTGGTCTTGTGCAAACCAATGCATACATCAAGCTGCCAACTGCTAATGAATAAGGGATCCTAGACATGTATTCTATATCCTCCTGTGTCTTGGGACACATTTCCTTAGTTAATTTTAAATGGCTGGTGAAAGGTGTACTAATTGGTTTTGCATTCTGCATTGTAAACCTCTCCAACACCTCTGTGTACTCACCCTGAGACAATGTCAATTTGCAATTTTTTCTGTCTCTTTTTATTCTCATGCCAAGGATTTTCTTTGCAGCACCCAAATCCTTCATCACAAATGAATTGGCTAATTTCTTCTTGAGAATATTTATATCCTGCATATTAGACACTGCAACAAGCATGCCATCTACATACAATAGCAAGATAATATAGCTTCCATTTTCTAGCCTTTTAAAATAAACTCAGTGACCAGAATGGCATCTACTATAACCCTGTTTTATCATAAACCTGTCAAACTTCAAATACCACTGCCTTGGAGCTTGCTTTAGGCCATACAAGATCTTCTTCAACCTGCATACCAAATTATCCTTCCCTTTGACCTCATACCACTATGGCTGCTACATATAAATCTCTTCCTCCAAATCCCCATGGAGAAAATTTGCTTTTACATCTAATTGTTCAAGATGCAAATATTCTACTACCACAAGACTTAAAATAGTCCTAATTGAAGTCATTTTAACAACATGAGAAAATATTTCATCAAAATCTGTACCTTTCTTTTGTGAAAACCCCTTTACAACAAGTCTAACCTTGTACTACGTTTATCCTCCATCTTCTTACTTCAACTTGTAAACCAATTTATTCTGCAATGCTCTTTTTCCCGTGGGCAATTGAACCAAGTCCCAATTTTGATTATTTTCCAAGGAATTCATTTCCTCTTTAATGCCTTGCTCCCACTTATTTTTGGTGTCTACATACATTGCCTCTTCATAAAATTTTGGTTCACCAGAATCAGTCAACAATAAATAATACAATGAAGGAGAGTATCGTTCAAGGGGTATACTTAACTTGGTAGATCTTCTAACAACACTTGCAGGTGTTTGAGGTACCTACTGCTCCTGTTGTTGTACATTTTGATTTTCAGGTTCCTTTGAGATTTTTTTTTCAATGATCTCATCAAGCACCATGTATTCTTGTTTTTCTTCTTCCTGTTTCTGTCCCTGCAACTGATTTTTGTACATGACCTTCTCATTGAATATGACATATCTACTCCTAATGATTTTTTTATTTTCATAATCCCATAAGCGATAACCAAAATCATTAACATCGTATCCAATAAAGGTACACTTCTTGGATTTAGACTAAATCTTTGTTCTATTTTCTTTATCAATATGGACAAATGCTTCACAATCGAAAGTTTTCAAAAAAGAATAGTTTACCTTTTTTCCTGTCTATTCCTCCTCTGGAATTATACCATCCAAAGAGCTTGAAGGTCCTTTGTTTATTAATTAAACATAAGTATCTACAACATTTTCCCAGAACTGTAAGGGAAAACTGGCATGTAATCTCATACTCCTTGCACTCTCCATGATTGTCTTGTTCATCCTTTCTGACACACCATTTTCTTGTGGTGTTCTTGGAACTGTCTTCTCTCTAAAAATCCCATGGTATGAACAATAATCATCAAACTCCTTTCTACAATATTCACCTCCATTATCTAATCTGAGACACTTCAAACTTTTTCCTGTCTCATTCTCAACTAAAGCTTTCCATTTCTTAAAAGTATCAAAAACATTAGATTTTTTTCGAATGCAATAAACCCAAGTTTTTCTAGTTGCATCATCAATAAAAGTAACATAATAACGAGAGCCACCAAGAGATGATACCTAATCTGGTCCCCATACAACTGTATGCACAAGCTCTAACCTTTCATTCTTTTTTTCTTTTCCGACATTGAGAAATCTGACTCTCTTTTGTTTTCCATAAACACAATGCTCACAGAAGTCCAAATCAATTTGTTTAAGGTCTGGAAACAAATTTGTTTTGTGAAGTATCTGCATACCTTTCTCACTCATGTGTCCCAACCTATGATGCCACAGTGCTATATCCACTCCCTTAGAAGCTGAAGAGTCAGTATTACCAGTACATAAATACAATGTACCTACCTTCTCTCCTTTTGCTATCACCAATGATCCTTTGATGACCTTCCACGTTTTATCTACAAATATGGATATACAACCTTCACTTGCCAACTAACCTATTGAAGTTATATTTTTCCTTAAATCTAGAACATGTCTTACCTCTTTCAACAACCATTGGTTTCCATTGCGTTGCTTTATTTTTACCTTTCCCATTCCAACAATTTTTCATGGTGCATTGTCACCCAAATGAACCTGTCCAAAATCACCCTGAACATAATCTAGAAAATGTTTCCTATGGGGTGTGGCATGAAATGAAGCCCCTGAATATATTATACCCAAGACTCAAAAATATTATCTACATAAAGAATCAAAGCATCTTGTAACACATCACCTGTTACATTTGCTTCCTGATTTCTCTCCTGTTGTCAATCTCTTTGTTTCTTTGGAGCTCTGCAATATTTCTTCAGATGTCCTTTCTTCCCACAATTCCAACACTCTATATTTCCAAGTCTAGATTTGGATCCACCCTTCCTAGAATTCCCATGGTTCCCTGATCCCTTTTCTCTATCCTTTTGTCTTCCCCTATTCTCCATGTTCAACACATTACCTGATGTCTCACTTGTGCTTTTCCATCACATTTCCTCACTAAGGACAACACCAACAACATCATCAAATTTTAAATTATTTGAACCAGAGACAGAGTTACTTACAGCCATGACCAAGCCATTCCAGCTTTCTCGCAATGAGCACAAGATTAGAAGAGCGCTAACCTCATCATCAAAGTCCACTTTTACAGAACTTAGTTGATTAGTAATCGTATTAAATTCATTTAAATGATCTATAATAGACCCACCTTCTGACATCTTCATATTAAATAATCTCTTCATTAGAAATACCTTATTAGACACTGAGGTTTTTTCATACAGTTTAGCCAATGCGTCCATCGAATCCTTTGTTGTATTTTCTTTCGAAATATTGAAAGCCACCGACGCTGCCAAGCTCAACCGTATCATTCCTAGAGCCTTTCTGTCAAGAATCTCCCATTCTTCTTCCTTCATGGCCATCAACTTATTTACTACTCCGCCTAATGGTAGGAATAGATCCTTCTGATATAAATAATCTTCCATATTCATCTTCCATAATTGGTAGTTTTGGCTGTTAAATTTCTCAACCCTAAACTTTCCATCTTCTGACATTGATCCCACTGAAACCAGGAAAACTCTTTTCCTGCGAGCTACCTTTCACTCTGATACCAGTTGTTAGAAAAACAGGATCACGGAGAAATAAAATAAAACAAATGTAGAAACAAAACACAAAACATACACAATACAATAGAGACATAGATTTGCGTGGTTCACCCAGTATGGGCTACATCCACCAGAGAAATTGTCAGGTCCTTCCTTTATTATTATCCAACAAATGAAGGGATACAACCTATAACAAAACCTGCTATAACTTCCTCTTATTTCTCTCATAGTCTCCTCTCTCAGAATACAATACTCACCATCATGCATAGCCACAATATATTTCCCTCATAACAGAGGGTTGCCTTCTAGGGAAAAAAACCCTAACATAATTTCTACCATTAGATCTGCAATCTTATAATGAATGGTCTAGATTTACAATGAAATTACAATATACTTTTACAAGGCAATTTTTCCTTCAAGGGCTTCACCCCCGAACCCCCGTCAGGGGCCTGCTTTCCCCTGAACCCCCCAACCAGGTGGATAGGCCCCCCAGACCCTGCAGAGGGGGTAGCCCCCCTCTGCACTCCCCCGCGTGGAAGAGTGTACATACTTCTGGGGCGTAAAGTCTTCATGGGGTATAAACACGGCTGCAAAACACAATACCTCTGAGTCAAGAAGATAATCGAGCTCCACAACCAACAACTCGATAGGTCAAATGAAGGAAAGAAAGAATGATAGATCCTGAGAATTTGGTTGAATTGGAAGTTATCACAACCTCAGAGGAAGAATCGCTGAACCCAACGAGGGTAGAGGAGGAAACATCAAAAAATGCACAAGGAGACATGGGTCATATCTCCACAAACTCAAATGGTAGTACAAAACCTAACCCAGAAACACCGACCAAACTTGAGGAAATGAAGGGTCAAAAAAGAGTTAGGACGCGAAGGAGGTATTGGTTGGGGATATCACGGATTAGATGGATTCTGAGGGGGATGAGGAAGATATGCCCCCAAAAAAAGTGGAAGGCCACCCTACCATTGACCAAAAAATAAATGTGCAAGACACAACCAAAATCGCACTACCATACATCCCAGACGTTGTAGTCATTGTGGAGGATATGCTCGAGAAAGTACCAAAAATGAAATATTCTGACCATAAAGTTCTAAAAACGACAAAGTTTCTAGACCTAGAAGAGGAAAATTATTTGGCAAACATGGGGAGATAGGGCCCCTAGGCATACCCATTATGGAGCTCACTTAATGGATAACATGGCTTTACTATTATGGCATCATGAACCTTTTGGATATATCGCACTTCGGACGTGGTAAGAATGTGGGATTGTGTGTCAAGCAATTATTGTCCATAATACATGGGGGTAACCTGTGGATGGATAGGATAGTCCTCATTGATGTGGTGTTGATTTCCAAAATTATAGGGTTTCCCATTGTTGGCGCACAACTGAGGAGTACTTACAGAATAAAGTGTGTGAGAAAGAAATTGTTGAGATAGTAAAGGCACAGTTTGGAACCAACAGAGGGAACAAGGGTATCATCCTCAAAGACATCAATGACCCTGTGATGTGGTTCTACAACAATATTATGGCTTGTAAGTTGCTAAGGAAATGCAAGAAAGAAGAGGCTCCAGTAGGAGTCATAACAATAGCTGCACAATGCACAAAAGGGGTCATGTTTAGTTGGGCCTCATACCTGTTAATCTAATTTATGATCTACTATAAGGATGCATAGGATAATGTAATTGAGTTCCATTATTGCTAGATCATCATCCTAATCGTGTTGGTCGCTTGGTAGGTGTTAGCACTTGGTAAATTTCCTAGAGGTTGAAAAAGAAGAAATCTACAAAGGTAATCTTATCCAACCGCTTTTAAAACTGGGATCTAGCCCTTCCAGCTTCAGAGAGGGATCTCTCTATATGATTTAGCTTTGTTTTTAATTTCATATATTAGGCTAGGTAAAGAAACTGTAAGTTTTGTTGTCAAAGAGTTTTTTTAAATTGGTTGAGATGGTCTACACATCCATTGGGCTATGGGGTCTGTGTCTAATTATATATGAGATGCAACCAGAAACGCCAAAAGAAGACTTTCACAGGGCGAGATAATATACTCACTGGATCTTTAGTAATTAAAATGATGGACAGAAGAAAAGATAAGAAAGATAACTTCAACTAACAAGCAGTTAAGAATTTCTTAATTGAATATATTAGAAGATAAACATTTAAATCTTTAGAATCGGAAACAAGGTATCAAAGATAAATCCTACAACATTACGCTATTCATAAAGATTAGTTCCAGAAAACAAAATGATTACAGAGGAAGAAAAACATTCAACTTAGAAAATCGACATCACCAGTGAACATATGCAAGAATCCTGTAAAGGTGACTCTTCTTTATTAATGGCAGATCTCTTCAAAAATAGTACAATTTGATAGCAATAGGGTGTACGAATCAACAACCCCCAATACTTTAAGAAGTGAAGTATTTATAATTCAAATTACAAACGTTCCTATCATAACTGATCAGGACGTGCTCATTCTATTTTTAGCCTAACTGATTTAACTAATCAAAACTGTTTGATGACTTGGTACACTGCATGTAGACTTTCTAGGGTAGGCCATTGGCGAGGTTCCTGTGTAACCTCTTCTGAATGGACAGGTGACTGGACTTGGATAACTCAGCTGCTAGTCAAGAAGATCGCAGATCTCCTCCCATATGATCTGACTAGGCACAGTGACTTTGATTAGTCTCCGATACACTTCATCCATTTTCGTATATTTAGCAAACGTGGGCTTTGTGAGGAAAATGTATTGAATCTCATGTTGGATACTAATGTCCAACTGAAGGGCGTCCAAGAATGCTTTGCCAGTGATGCTCCCTTGTATGCCAACAAATTTTGAACTTTCTTTAGACACTTTAGACAGTCTCTTTTTATAATCTGGGAGTGTCATTAATTTATCATTAATGACTTTCAGACCAGGTAGACCTTTCTTTTGGAGAGCATCAATTTTATTGAAGAATCTTTGTACTCCTTGGTCCATGACTTGAACCTTTTCCTCCAGTTGAAGCATTAGACTTCTCTTAGTCAAAACCCTTTTTACCTCAATTATGGTCTCTGTTCTGTCCTCGATCTTCAGTTCTTCCAGCTCTTCTCTGTTCTTAGAATTTAAGAATATGATGATCTCATTTGCTTGTGTGGGCATGTCTCCCAACTCTATTCTAATCTTCTCAATGGCTTGTTGGCTTCTCTGAACCAACTCATTCTGTTCAAACATAATCTGGATCATTGGCCATATTTCATTTATGGACTTTATGATGTCTATCCATACATTCTCTTTGACCTCAGCCAAAGTCTTCCCTACCACTGTTTGTTTTTGGAGCTGCTGCAGTTCCTTCCTTAGCTGCTTAGATACCTCCTTCTCCTTGGATAAACTTTTTTGGAAAGAAGTCTTGAGCTCTTGGAGGTTCTCAACTTCTTTCTTCAGTCTGCTAATTTCAGTCTCTTGTAGGTTCATCTTTTCCAGGGATTTGGTGAGATCAGTTGTTCCCTCTGGTGATGTCACTGGTGTTGCTGATGGAATTGCTTTCACTGTTGCAGTGCTCAATCCTGTAATGGGGATAACACTCAATGGAATGCCTTCCATCGGCTTCATCTATTATTTCTCTTTCAATAATTTTTCCATCTCAGCTTCCATTTCCTTGAGCTGAGCGTTCTGCTCCATGAGCAACTTTAGCATCTCATCCTTCTCACCTTCTTTCTCTGCTATCTCCTTTGCCTGTGAGTCCTCTGTGGGTAGGAGTTTCAACTATTTTCTTAAGGATGCGATGTCTGCATTCTTTTTATTTATCATCTCTTCTGCTGCTTTGACATTCGTAGGATCATAACCAATCTTGAGGACTAGCTCCTCCAACGTCTTGATTCTGTTGTCTTTTGCGAAAGATGATACTTTCTCCAGCTTGAGTTGTGTCTGAGCATTGTTCAATGATACCTGAAATTTTGCTGCAGAAGCTGAAGCGTGTGCCAATGTGTGAAAGACCATCTCCTCTGTTTGTTTGTGCAGATCCATCTGATCTGTTGGATGCACGTCCTTCGCCTGAAATTCGAAGGTGGCCCTCTTGTAGTCTGAAATCACTTTGGGATCCGGTAACTAGGACTGTAGGAAGGCCATGTGCATCCTGCTTCTTTCAGTGTCGAATGCAGATAGCGGCCTATGTTGCACTGTGGACAACTGCTTCCGGAACTGGGTGTAAGTAATGCTAGTGAGGGTCTGGTTCTTTTTCTTGATCAATTCATACTTTTCAAAAATGCCCAACTTGGGCCCAGTCTTTCTTGGTTGAGTATCCAGGGTAGAATCTGTGGATTTCTTCGGTATTGCTGTTGTGATTGCCTTGTGCTGGCTCAAACCGAAAGGTGGAATGACAGGCTTGACCCCTGTAGTAGTTACTGTGGTAGGCGAGACTTCTTGTTCTACTGTCGCGCCAGGCGTTGAAACCGTCTTTGGCCTCTTGGTGTGCATCTTGAACTCCTCTGATGACACCTCTGTTACAGGTGGAGACGACTCTTGTCGAGGCCTTTTTTCCTTGGGAACCTGAGGTGTGGTGGTGGGTGGCACACTCATCGAGGGCACCTGCTGTTCCACTTCAACTTGCTGTTCCATTTCGACTAAGGTGTCAGGCACCCATACCGTCTGATTTGCAAATTTTTCTATCTCGGGCTTAGACTCATGTACATATGGGATATTCTTATTTTTTACCCGCATTTCTGAAATGATCCCGCATGGATCATAGTGCCATGGGAAGCTTGTAAAGAATTTCATTTCCTTCAACATTTTGTCAGCTTCTTCCCCGGCACCTCGACTATTGCAGATGAAAGAACGAATCTGCCCCTTGATTCTCAATTGCTGCTTCTTCTTCAGGGAAACAAAATGAATGTCATCTGAATTCATTATCTGTCTAATATATTCTAAAGAAAATATTCTTACCGGCACATATTGAGGTAGTTTGTAAGGTGCCAATTCGCACCCAAAAACTATGATCTCGGTGTGGTTTTGGTACAGATACCAGTCTCCTGTCTTTGCGTTGTCCGAGAGATGCAGAATTCTCTGGACTTCATCGTTTATTCGTGGCTCAGGCCTGCCACCCAACATGCTTACCACCGGGTGGTAAAACTGATCAATGAAATCTTTGAAGTCGTATTCAGCAGAGTTACGCTTCAATAAAGAGGTCCATGCTATTACTGGCTGAGGCTTTCCATCTGCGTCCATTTTCTGCATAGAAAAACTTAATTTATCGGCTTGAAAGTAAACGAACATGTATGCCAGTATGGAAGAATATCTGAACATGCCCTCTGTGCAAAAATTCATGAATTTTTCGTGAATATTATCGGCCAAGAAGGTGCTGTAGTCGAATTGTGTTGTGGGTTTTTCATCGTTTAAGAAAATGGACAGAAAACCCAGGATGGGCTCATCTACCCATTGGTCTGAATAGTAACCTAGCAGGACACAAAGGGAGGAAATGATTTGGTTTCCTTTGGTGGAGAACATGGATGACGGGTAAGGGGGATTTGTTGAAGGGAATTGAGAGGAAGTGGGGAGGAAAAGATCGAATATCTGAGCTCTCTGGGGAAAGGTCATTTTTTGATATAAATCAGTGAGGATTTATAAATTGAACGGGGATGCAGATTCAACATGGTAAATTTGCATCATCTGGTCAATGTCTTCAGGAGTGATGAAGAAGAGGATGTCTCCAGATGAAAATACGATGGCCCTCTGGTCGGGGATGTAATGGGCTTGGAATTTGAGGGCAAATTTGGGGAAGTGATGGATCTGGGGGAAAAGGTACAGGGGTAAATTGTACTCCCAGATTCCAATTTCGTCGCTCTGATCCAGGAACACTTCCCAGAGCCATGACTAAAGATCTAAAAAATCGAAGTCGCAGATGGTATCTGCGATCAATCTATCTTTATCAACCAACAGGATTTTGTCCAGATCGACTGGAGGAGGAAGAAAAGGATTCTCTTCTCCTTCCACTGGTCTGGGTTTTGGCACCATCTCTGCAACAATACCTACAATAAACAATATGTTAGTGGGGTCTACTAGTTGTGAAGGAAGGTGACGGAAAGCAATGGAGGAATAATAGGTAAGATTATGGAGCGATGGACGATTCTGGTGCGATGAACGAATAACGAATGAAAGGGGCATAATGGTAGTTTTATTCAAAACTGGGGTCGATCAGACGTGGGAGACACATCAACAGGATAACGGATATGTTAACCTGTAATAAATGGACAACGGGCCACTTGGGATGAGGTGGCAGGTGACGGTGGCCAAAGCATATGGACAGGTGACGTGGCAACCAGGGATTGGTGGTAAAAGTCGCAATAAGGGGCTGTTAATGAGTGAAAGGGGTGAGGGACTAACAACAGGGATTGACAGTAGTTATGGGATAGAACGTATCTTGGGAATGAGCGGAACAAGTGGCATCAATGGAGGATGACGTCCCTAAGTGATGGAGGTTGTCAGATGGCATATGGTGAAAAGACTTCGGATCCAATAGATTTTCTCCACCTATGACCAGGGGCTCACCAGAGAGAATATCCATTCCGGACCCCCCCCCTTTTGATTAAAAGAAGAACACCAGGGGGGTCCGAAATCCTTTCTAGATCATTGATCTGCGTGCCCGTTTCCAGGCCGCAGATCTCAGCGCGCTCTTTAATACTCATTCCGGACCCCCCCCCTCCATTAAAGGTAGAACGATGGGGGGGTCCGGAATTCATTGTGAACTATTAATTTGAGTGCCCTTCCCTGGGCCATTCAGATGTGCGCCAAGGTTATTACCGATTTCGGACCCCCCCCGGTTAAAAACAGAATGGTCGAGGGGGTCCGGAATGCTATGTGCACCGTAGATCTGGGCGCCATGATCTGGATTGTTGAAAAGTGCATGGAACATACACCTGGAGTGAAGAAAACAATGTGTTGGGAAACTTAGGATAAGTGCATTTTACGGGTTTTTTCCCAATCTTTTCACATAGACACCACGAAGGGGGTTTCGCCTAAACTATTCTAAGGAAATGGAGACATGGTGAAGCATTTCATCAATATGGTTTCATTGGTGGTGAAGCACATGAAGAAGCTAACCTACAGGCTAACCTATCTTCCTAGGACAATTAACCCAGATTAAACTGTTGGGTTAAGAAATTACTCTACCTAAGGGCTATCTGACCAGGATTAGACAGTCTGGTCAAATTTATTCACTAATATAACCTAAGGGCTATCTGACCAGGATTAGACAGTCTGATCAGATTTATTCACTAACCTATCAACATTAAAATTTAAAAGAACTTGGTCATGCTTGAAAGGTATGGCCAAGTTACTATTATTGCATGGGGCTTTTGTTTCAATTCTTTTATGCCCTCTTTTCTTTTTTCTTTTCTTTTTCCTTTTTCTTTTTTCTTTTATTTTTCCTTTTTCTTTTCTTCACATCATTTGCAAAATAAAAAATAAATTGTCAATAAAAGCACTAGATACACATAATATCCATAATATCCAAGTCATCAGTTGATTCCCATAATTTATGGGGTGATAACAGTGGCTCCACCTAGGGATGGTACTTTCCCTGTTAAGTGACAAGAATCCAATTTCCTGTCATTCTGAACATCTCTGCCTAGTAGCCTTCATTGGTTTTATTCTTAGCAAAATTGTGAAAAACAGTGATCAACAGCTTTGGGCCTTCTCTCCGGGCTTCAACCAACTGACTAATGTTCTTCACTCAGATAATGCAAGTAAAAATTGAAAATTAAAACTGGTATGTACAATGGAAACTGAGTTCTTCAAATCTTTTACTGAGGTGGGACATAATGTTTCAGCATTCTGCCATTCACAGGTGCTCCTGGCAGATCTGACCCATCGTCGTTGTTTAGCAAAAAGGCATTGTTTCCTCTGAAAGCTTGGATCATGTATGGCCCTGTCCACATATTGTCAAATTTCCCATGCTTTCCCTTGTCCTCGTTCCTGGCATCCCATCTCAACACCAGATCTGCCAACTCAAAATCATCCTCCTTGGTTCTTTTCTCAAAGATCTTCTTGATGTTCTCTTGGACGATCTGTGTTTTGTTGAAAAACATCTTCTCTAGTCTATTGCAAATGAATCATCTGATTGATTCTTCTCTGGGAGTCATTTGGCTCAGCTTGTATCTCCTAAAGTAAATTCATGACTGGGACTCCCAAAGAAGTTGGGAAAATAGCCTCAGTACCATAGACCAGCTGGTATGGTGACATACCAATTAACCTTTTGGTGGTCAGTCTATCTGCCCATAAAGCAAATACCAACTTATCATGCCATGATTTTTTGTTTTCCTGCAAATTTTTCTTGATGATATTTACCAAAGTTTTGTTTGAGGACTCCGCCAACCCATTCCCCTGAGGGTAGTAGGCTTTGGAATGCCCTA
>SNQJ01S0021355.1:7515-46145 GCA_010110895.2 Picea sitchensis
GGGGGTTGGAGCCTCCTTCCAGTTGCAGCTGGAAAACAAAGGAAGTTGGTGCTTCCAATGAATGTAATTCTTCAAGACATATAAGAAAAAGCATTTTGTGGTTTTCTCCTGATTTGGGTTTCCATGTAAAACACTAGTGTACTATGTATGTGTATGTTTGTTCATTTGTTCATTGCTTATTTACTCTGCAGTTATTGGATGATAAGGCTTCATTGATATAACACTTGGATTATATGGTTAAAAAGGATTAAATTGCTCTATTATTGATTCACCCCCCCTCTCAGTAATCCAACACACCCAACATCGACTACGTCCACAATGAATGACTTCTATTATTATTCATTGATGGTTCTCTTACAACTATGCACTGTAATAAAAAATATGCAACAATAAAATTCCACAAACCTACCTAGTGTTTCTACTGCAGTGCGAGTTCACTCCTCAGTCATACCTTAGACTTCTTCCTTTGCTCAACTCCCTTACCAAAAAATCACTAGGAACTTCTCATATGTCGAACCCAATTAAATATTTATACATAAAAATAGGGCTAAGCCCGTTACAAAAGTAGACAAAATGTCCCCAAATACCCAATGATTTATAATCGTTTTCGGCCTTTTGTCCACTGCTTCGTCGTGCATCCTTCTATTGTGCTCTTTGACTTATTTTTGGAATAGATCCCAAAACTTATCCAAAATGCCTCTCCAACAGGCCCCCAAAACTCACTTGTGGCTTGTCTCAAGCCACTCAAGCCTTCTACTAGTGTTCCATGAATGAATTGAAGTCCGCCTTCGCTTTTATGAACTTTTCCTTGACCTTTAGTTCCTTCTGCAAGATTTGGTTTACTGTTTCAGCAGTAACGCGAGTCTACACCTTATTGACAGCTTCCCCAGATGCCTATTTAATGATTCCTCGTGTTTCTGTTAAGGTCACTATCACTCTGTATTATTCTTCCTATAACACTTCTATCTACTATTGACGAGCCTCCTGATCCACCCTTAGCTGATCCACTTATAAACATAACTTTCGGTTCTCTTTCATCGTAGTTACCACATCTGCTAGAGGTAATTTGCCCATCGCTGCTTGTAATTTGTACACCTTTCCCTGCGCAGTCTGAATTGTATGAATTATCTCCTGTTGTATCCTATATTCACTAAGTTGTGTCCAAATACCCATAGTATATGTATATAGATGCACACACTCTACTTCTAGAGTCTTTATACTGTTCACCACTGTTGTTGCAGGAAGCAAACTACAAAATCAACGATGGACAATATAATGAATCTAGAAGTAGAGTGTTCACAAATGTATAAAAGACTATGGGTGTTTGGACATGAATGAGTGAAGACAGGGTACAATAGGAGATAAGTCATAATATTCAGACTACACAGGGAAAGGTGTAGAAATTACAAGCAGTGATGGGCACATTACCTCCAACAGAGGTAGTAACTACAATGAATGAGAACCAAAAGTTATATTCAGAAATGAATCAGTTAAGTGTGGAGAAACATGATCACACACAACATATAGAAGTGTTACAAAAATAAGCATACAATGTGACAACATCCCTAACAAAAACTCAAGGAATCATTAAACATGCAGTTGAGGAAGTTGTTGAGAAGGTGTAGGTTCACATTACTACTGAAACAATAGACAAAATCTTGGATAAGGAACTAAAGGTCAAGGAAAATGCTTCAACCACGAAGGAAACCTTCAAAGCATTCATGGTACACTGGAAGAAGGCCTGAGTGGCTCGGGATGAGCCACATGTGAGTGTTGGGGGCCTGTTGGAGAGGAATTTTGGATAAGTTTTGGGATCTGCGCCAAAATCAAGTCAAAGAGAATGACAAAAGGATGCTCGATGGAGCAACACACAAAAGGATAAAACTAGTTATAAACCATTGGGTGTTTGAGGAAATTTTGTCCACTTTTGTAACGGGCTTAGCCGTATTTTTATGAATAAATATGTAAAGGGTTTTGGGGTAATGAGTCCGACATATGAGAAGTTCCTAGTGGTTTTTGGGTAAGGGATTCGAGTGAAGGAGGAAGTATGAGATATGAATGAGGAGTAAACTCGCACTACAACATAACAACTAGGTAGGTTTGGGTAATGTTATTGTTGCATATTTTGTAGCGTAGTGCGTATTTGTAAGAGAATCATCAATGAATAATAAAATAATCCAGTCGTTGTGGACATAGCACATGTTGGGTGAACCACATAAATCAATGTGTTTTGATGTGGTTTAAAATTGTTTTGTTTAATGTTATTGTGTAGTAATGATAATTATTAACTAAGATGATGAATTTTTTAGTCATATATGATGTTATAATGTCGTGCATAGACTATGTTTAATGATAAAGTAGCTATTAATTAATGGGAAATTTTCACATGAGTGAATTATAGACAATTGTTGTGGGTGGGAAATGACCTAAAGCTTCCTACTTTCTAGCACTAGCACTAAGGGTTTTATCATGCATGCAGAAATGACCTAAAGCTTCCTACTTTCTACCATCATCCCATGCCTAAACCCCATTATTCATATGCAAATACAAGGTTAAAGAGATCAAGTTGTCGTACCTTATTTTCCGTGTTTGATGTCGATCCCTTTTCACACTTGGTCGCTCTTCGACTACAACTCTCCTCCCAATGATGACCTGCATTCAAAAAAGATAAATGAAGAACTCCACATGCATTTGATCTATGAACTAATGGGTTAGAGATTTAATCAACATGTAATCAATATTCAAACAATGAAAACCTCATATGGCGGGATGAGAAAAGTACTTCTTTTATTAACCTCACAAGAATACCTTACAATAGTGAGACCGACCACTGCTCCTCGAATCTGGTCCTAGGATCCTCTTCAACTGTGCTCCTACTGCTTCTGTATATGATTCTCTTCACACAATAGTTGCAAAAGGTTGAGGCAAGGGGAATGCTAATTCGGATTAGGTTTCTTTACTATGATTTTCCTCCTTTCAAATGGGACCCCTACCCATTCTTTTATAGGCTAGAAGGAGCTACGTATTTGGTCGAGTGACCAACCATGCATGGTCAAAAGGTTTAATTAACTCACCCAAAACTGTGTGTTCCATCAACAACTTTCCATTTTTATTTCTTTTGTAGGTACTTGCGAGCTGTAGTGGGTCAGCTAGCGTGTAGATGTGGGTTGTAGTGGAGCAGGGCGTGTGTGCCTTTAAAAAGGGTGTTTTTAAGAAGAGTTGTTCAATACTAGCTTGGAAAAGAAGGAATATGGGATGGCTTGATGCCAGGTAAGCATGCCTGGTGCAAATTAGGGTTATAACAGATGCCCCCTAATGTGTGCGGTTAGAAGAGAATATGATGTCTGAAATACATTATCAATCTTTATCAACGTACCAAACCAGTGAGCCTAGGGACTAGAATTCAGGAGGTGCCATCTGCAATTTTTTTTTTGTCTCACTGAGGTGGGCATACCCATGCTCGGGATGAAATAAAATCATGGTTTCCAATCAAATACACTGCATATCCATGTCATATAACTATATAAAGTGTAGCCGCTAGAAATACACAACAGATCTGCATCTTGAAATAAAAAAGATATACATGTATAGTATCCATCTTCTAGAAGATGATAAGGCCTGATGGCTGGAGATGAGGTCTTCAGAGCTCGAGCATCAACTTCAAAATATTCAAAACTTGGGTAGGAGTGTAATATGATTGTACGAGTTCACTACCCAGAGGTCTTCGATGGCTCATCGTGCATGGACTAGAGGATCTTGATGATCAGACTGAAGGCTTCATTGATTTCAAACAAAGACTTGATTTGACTTTCGGGATGGCTGGGCATGAGGGAAAGAGACAAACTGTAGAGGGGCTGAATCAGGCTTGGTAAAAACTTCCCTTGGACAATAGCACGACAAATGATGAGACTCAGACAACATGGCATTGACATAAGTTCACGATGCATGAGGCAATGCAAACTCTCCATATGTTTGGAAGAATAACCAAATGGAGGAGGACACAACTCTATGTAGTGAGAACAGTTTCCTAAGGTCATATTAAATCCCAGAGATTGATGAACAAATGAAAGGATGTGCTTTGTCCAAGGGTGACTCATTGTGATACCAATAAAAAGAAAATACTTTTCCCTTCCTCTTTTGGGGTATATTTGATGTTTTTTGTTGTTGGTATTTTTCAATAATCGTGGAAAAAGAATAAAATAATGCTACGTTAAAAAGGAGGAATGAGTGTCAAAAACATACTAGTTCTAGGAACAAATACAATACTGATGTTCAGAGCAAGGACACTCAGAAAAATCCCTCCCAGGGAAGGTGTCAAGATGCAAAGGCATAGTGCTACAAGGCTTGCGTTATGAGGCATGCTTCAGATGGTTCAGTTGAGAGCAACATGGAGCCGACATTAGGACAAAGACGCAAGAATGCAGATGTGGTTAACAAGACACAATGATAATGTCCTTCGATGTAAGTTTAACAAGCCCAAAGAAGGTAAGCTCGATGTTTTTTCATTTTTAGAGAGTCTGAAAAAGAATAAAAGGAGACTTCGCTGGGGTACCTTTTTCGAAGATAGTCTAGTCAGCTTGAAAAAGGGGTAAACTAGCACCGACCATACATCTATTCAAAACCATTTTAATGAGTGTGGTAAATACAAGATTACTCGACAATTTTTTCATTTTTAAGGAGTCTGAAAAAATCTTAACTATGGACTCCATCAAGAATGTTCTTCTGGACCATTTTAACGAGTGTGAAGGAATAAGGTCACTCGACGATCTTTTCAATTTTAGGGAGTCTGGAAAGAGCTTAACTATGGACTTCGTGGGGGTTCCTTTTTCGTAAATTTAGTGCCTCATGCCTGAAAAGGGTTAAAATCATACCTAAGAATACTCTTCTAGGGAACCGAAGCTCCTAGAGTATACCTTTGTTCGTACAGTTGACCATCTGGACCGAAAAAGGGGTAAAATACTGTCAGACAGATGTGAATTCAAATTCTAGTTTAGCGAGCATGAAGGTAAACAAGATCGATTGACAATCTTTTCACGTTTAGAGGGTATGGAAAGAGCTTAAAAGAACACCCGTTAAGTTTTTGGGAGTCCTGAGGGTGAGGTCAAGAGTGATAAGGAATCATGCAAATGAGGCTCAAACTCGTAATCAAGAAAAACTAGTAAGGACTCCCAGGCCTATAGTCATTAGTGACAGCATGGAGACCAAAAATGCAACCAGGATCTACTTAGGGAATCCATGTTAAGGTAGGCTCTACCACTAAAGCATGACACTCTTCAAGTAGAAATGATGGTTCCGTGTCGCAATTCGGTGGGATCGATCCTATGGCAAAGAAAAAAAGACAACAAGATGTAGAAAGTGGAGGTGGAATCCTATCTTAAATGTAACGAGTTGGAAAAAAAAAGGATTTTTAACAAAGGACCTTCAAAACGACCCAAAACTCCAAAAAGTTTCCCAATACCCAAAGAACACTTCTCGTGACAACCCAAAGAAAACTCCTGAACCATACTATATGATTTTCAGTTTAGAAAAAAAGACAAAAGGGTCCAAAAATTGACAAAAAGAGGCCAAAAAGTCTATAAATAGAAGCTGGCAGTTCATTATCACCATTGCTAATTGAGAAATTGACTAAAAGCCAAAACTACCCCTTTGTCAAAAGAGTTGATTTTGGGAGCCTTAGTGGACGAAACGAACATCCGCTTGGACCAAGTAAGTATACACTACCCCCTCTTGCAATTTAATTCTTTCTTTATGCATTTAAGTTCATTGTTTGGAGGGGCATCGGCCTTTAAAAGGTTGGCCCTACGTCCACGCGACCTGTCCTATGACAACCCAAGTGTACACGCGTGCTGCCTTATGACAGCCCGAGTGTACATGCTACTGTGAGCACTACAACCCGCATGGACCTTCTAATTAGTGTAAAAATATTAAAAAAAAAGAGAGTTAACCCTCCTAAACATTGTCTATTTGCAGGATGTATGTTCACTGGAGAGAAAGAGAATGAGGATGTTGATGTGTTGGTCGATAAGGACCCTGATGCTCTTGCTACATTGTTGCATTGTGGTTTGTTAAAAATTTTCCAGTGTCCTTTCATGCGAGCACAACCTAGGCTACTGAACACCTTGGTGGATTATTGGCATCCCAACGCAGAGGTCTTTATGCTAGAGGGGTAGTCACTGGATCTAACGACAGAGGATATATACTTTCTGACTGGCCTCTCAAGGAGAGGGGAACCAGTCAATTTTCGTACCTTTCCCTCTGGGCCTCACAACATATCGGAGTTGATTGGACTCCATTGTGAATTCGACATTGACAGAATGAGCTCACAAGTGTCGATAAGCAAGATCTCAAACTTATCACTAAAAGTGATAGTGTTGCTCATTGGGCAGATTACTGGGTCTGTGTCTTTGCATCAGGCTTCTCGTGTGCACATGAATTGTGCAGTTCATTTCTTAAATGCACAAATATTTTACTGGAGCACCACATTACTGGATTGTATGAAGAGGCAATTAAAAAAGTGCCGAATGCAGAATCAAAGGAATTTCGGGTTTGGGATGATTCTCTGTGCTTTCTTCTTTGAGAGAGTGCCTAGTTTCAGTCATAGAGAGGTGATACGAGGGCACCAGGCCTCTAGCCCCGCGTTATGTAGATGGGTTGTGTTGTTGTAGAGATAGNCCATTGAATCCTTTGACGAATTTTGTTTTTGCTTGGTGGGCGCGACCGATTCTGGTCATAGAGGACTACCCCTATGCCGAAATTGATTTCTCTAGAGATCCTGAGATACCGACACCTTCCAACGAGGAGTGAGGAGAGATGGGTAAGCTTGTTTTTTCTTTTTCTTTTTTAAATTTATTTAATTTTTTATGTTGTTTTTATATATACACCAGAGTATTTGACAGATCTGTGTTTGTTATGTGTAGATGTGGGGCTGGTGCAACCAGCGGAATTTGTGAGGAACATGTGACGTCCTCGACCAGAGAACGCCCCAGCCACAACTGATGGATGAGCAACAGAAGGAGGACCTCCAACCGGTGAGGCTGAGAGAGTTTTGAGACGAGTAGAGTGAAACTTTACCTTGCTCACTCACGCAGTCCCTATGGTAGAGATCGAGGATCTGCCGCCATCTTTGAAACATCATGTAGTGGGGGCACCATGGATGTGGGTCCGAATTTTTTGATGTTTGGCAAACACCATTGACCATTATAACAAGGCCAACGGGCCCCGTCCTTAGTTAGGCTTGACTTTTCACGTGCCGAGGGAACTATCTGTATATTTTTGAGGGCATAAGCCCCATGAATCCTTACTAGACATATTTTTGAGGCGCTTGCTCCCACACATGGACTCTGATATTTTTGATATTATATATCGATTTTAATGTATTTTTATGTGTTTATGAACTACATTATTTTTACCAATGTATTTACATGTGTGTGTGTGTGCTTTTCTTTACATGTGTGCAATATGCCAATCTAATACATGATTAGCTAGGGCATCTGTAACTTGATTCAATCTCCTAGGAACATGGATATACGTAATGTAATCAAAGCTTCATTCTAAGAGATGTACCCTAAGGAGCTGTCGTGTAGAGTAGGATCATAAATGCGGTACACTCCATTTAACTGAGACACAACCAGCTGAGCATCTAAATATACCTAGAGACGAGAAATACCATGCGACAAAGCGTCACACAACAACTCTAGAACTGTACTATATTCGACAACATTGTTTGTGGTGTCACCTAAATAGATACCTCTTGAAGATAACAACTGGCCTTGAGGTGTGTAAATTACCCAAGCTGCGGAATCAAGCCTCCGAGTGTGTCGGCTAGCGCCATCCGCAAACCCAACGAACACCTCCGATTCACTTGACATCTGCCATAGTGAAAAAGACGACATCAAAACAACGTGTCCATAAAACCAAAAAGGGTGAAGACTAAAAACAAAAATGTACAAGAACTATACATATGTTACAAAAAGTTACCCAAGGTGACCTACCTATGAGTAATACTTCTTGAGGTAGAGCCCATTTGTAGGCTCTGCCAAAGAATTTCTCTCAAAGTATGCAAGATGATAAGTGCCCTTTTTTAGAACCTCTTTTAACTTGCCTGACCCTAGGGGGTCCTTATCTTGGTCATAGACCAGGACAGGGTCGCCTTCCAAGAAAATCCGAGGATGAATGGACTGATCATATTGACACTTGACCTTTTGTTTGTGAGCCTCATTGGCCAAGGCTGCATCCTGACGCTACTCATTGAGCTGCTTGAGATATAATAAACGCTCTTCAAGAAGTGAAGTGTCTGGAAACAATTGTACTACCAACTTGAGAGATGGGATCTGGAACTCTATATGCAAGACTACTTCTAGCCCGTAAATGAGTTGAAAAGGTGAGAAACCAGTTGCAATCTTAACAGACGTTCGATAGGCCCATAATTCCGAGTATAACATCAAATGCCAATTTGACTTGGCTAAATTGATCCTTCGCTGTAGGATGGTCTTAAGATATTTATTGACAACTTCCACCCGACCATTCACTTGAGGGTAGTAGGGTGACAAATGTTCTTGCCTCAAACCAAGATTTGATGTTAACTCGGTCATCATTGTGTTCTGAAAGTGGCTTCCATGATCAGTTAAAATCTCTCTCGGGATGCCGAACCGTGCTATAATCTGGTTAAACAAAAAGAGGACGACAATCTCGCCATCATATTTGAACGTTGGCATAGCTTCGACCCACTTGGTGAAGTAGTCTACTGCTATGATGATATAACGATGCCCCCTTGCTGAAGGAGGGTTGCAGGTAGTGTAATCAATCCCCCACTTGGTGAAGGGGCCAATGGTGATGACGAGAAACATGGGAGCAGGATGTGCCCTCATCTTTCGTGAGAAGATTTGACACGGGTGGCACTTCTTGACTGATGCAATACAATCTTTGATTAGTGCAGGGATGATTTTAACGATGGAAATTTATTTTAAAATGTAGAAACCTTGGTGAATCTTACTAATCCTTCATATTCCAACTATAATGATTGACGATATTTTTGTAAAAATATTCAAATTTCTAAGGATTTTATATAGTTTTTATAAATTTTTGGTGATTTTTAAGGTAAAATAATTTTATCCTATAGAATTTGGGTGAATCATTTTTAAAATAGTGAATCTCGTTTTTGGAAAAACCATGGAAAATTATCCCATGAGCGAAATTTAACCCCTAAAATCATACCTGGATTAGTGTCATCCATAAGTAACTGTCTAGTAGAATATTTTGGGTTGTTGCCAACCCAGAAAAATGACCGCTGCATGCTCCAGTATGGAAATCGTTAAGAACAATTTTTGCTTCTTCATGAGTGAGGCACCGACGAAGGATGAAATCTACACCTCGATGATACAAAGTATCTTCGAGTATGAGATAGTTCTTGGTCTGATGGAAGATACAACGACACTCATCACGAGAAGCAAAGGCGGGGCACTTCAAAGTCTAGAGATAGACACGTATATCTCCATACAAGGGGTCCGAATATGGTATAAAAAACATGTCTCCTTGAATAGGCGACTCTTTAGGCATAACATCACCTGAGTCAACCGGAAGTTCCGAGATGAGTTCCGCCAAGACCAATGACTTTTTGGATTTCGTCGAAACGAAATCTAACTCAAATTCCTGGAGGACAACTATCCATCTACTGATCTTTCTGCCGATTACCCGTCGTGTCAACACGTATTGAAATGGATTCACGACGACAATGACGATGGTCTTGCGAAACAAAATATAATGATGGAACCATTGGACAGCATGAACCACTGCCAACACAAGTTTTTTAATGTGAGAATAATTGAGTTATGGTCCAACCAGGCCTCGACTCAGGTAATAAATCACATATTCTAAGAGAAAATCATCCTCCTGAACTAAGACCATGCCCATGGTCGATTCTACTGCAGCCAAGTACAATAAGAAATATTTGTTATAATTGGGTGGCCGAAGCAGAGGGGCAATTGTGAGGGCATGTTTCAACACTTCGAAGGAGCGTTGAGTGGCTTCGTCCCAATGAAAAGGAACATCCTTCTTCAGTAAACGCATAAATCCCTTTGTGATCTCGGCATAGTTTGCGATGAAACGCCACAAAAAGTTCGCTTTTCCCTGTAAACTCTGAAGTTGAAGGATTGTACGTGGGGGAGGCAACTGAACTATTGCCTCAAACTTGAGAGGATCGACCATGATCCCTGTTGTTGAAACTATGAAACCTAGCAGACGACCTGACACCACGCAAAAACTGCATTTGTTGGGATTCAAGCGAATCCGGAAGTAGCGACATCGCTCAAAGATAAGTCAGAGGTGTGTGGGATGATCAGTTCTCTTACGAGATCATGATGCTAAATCATCTAGGTAGGCCTCAACGATATGTTTGAGATTGTGGAAAGCAAAAGACATGGCCCATTGAAAGGTAGCTCCAACATTTTTTAGACCAAAAGGCATTTTACGATACGCGAATGTACCCCATGGACAAATGAATGTTTCTTTGTGTTGGTCTTTGTGTTTGATTTGTATCTGATTATATCCCAAAAAACCATCCATGAAAGAAAAAGCCTCCCAACCTACGCATTCATTGACTATCTGGTCAATAAATGGTGTGGGGAAATTATCTTTTGGACAGGCTTTGTTCAAATCACGAAAGTCCGTACATACATGAATCGTACCCTGTTTTTTGTCAACCGACATGGGGTTTGACACCCATTGGGTCAAATGGACAAGGTAGATAAAACCTACCTTGAGCAGTTTCTCTACTTCAACCTTAATAGCTACTGCTTTCTTAGGATTAACCGGACGAAGATTCTACCGAACCGACTTAGCGTCAGGATAAGTTGTGATTTCATGTTCAATAATTTTTGGATCGATGCCTGGAATTTCCTCGTAAGACCAAGAAAAAATGTCGTAGAATTCCTTGAATAAATCCGTGTAGATTCGAATCTCTTCAGGAGAGCAGTCAGCTCTGACGAAAACATTCTCCACGACGCAAGGGGTTCTGGAGATGTTAATAGGTATAGTTTCGACAATGGTTTCCATATTACCCTTAGCATAAACAACATGCATAGCCAAAGGATTGATAGGACAAGACCTATCTCCAGTCATAGTCAAAGTGAATTCCCCTGCTTCAATTCTTCTTAACTCTGGGAGGAAGTAAGATCTGTGATGGAGATCATCCCAGGGTTTGTCCGGACTAGTCATTGCTTCAATGATTTCTTCGTCTGAGGGAAAGACTAAGTCTAAATAATTTGTATCAGCGAGGGGACCTTGAGCCCAAATAGGCTCTAGAATGAGATCTAACTCTTGTGCGGGAGTCAGATCGAGGTCGACGGAAGCTTGCTAGACTAAAGAGTATGCCACTTCTGCCGCAGATAAGGGCATGGACATACCATGGTGCCCTGTCCCTTCCATCGTGGCTGATGGGGAAGGAAGAATCCAAGGATCGTTGAAGTAAGTCATGTGAAATGACGAAACTTGGTAAATCTCAACCTTATGGTGGTCAGATATGAAATTAACATTTCCTTGAGGAGGTGGGTAATCGAAAGTACCCATCAAAGGTGGGCACAAACCAACCCCTATGTTGACGTCGCCGAGTTAAGGGTTATCAATCCTTGGGACCACGAATGCCCCCAATGAAGGGTTAGGACAGGAGAAAGACAACTGATCAATGGTCACGATCCGACCCTCATGTGGAAACAACAAGACTCGAAAAACTGTAGCGACTACTTCTTGCATAGCATAGGTCCAACTCCTCCCTAACAAGAGATTGTAGTCGAGAGATGCGTTGACCACTTCAACCTCGACACACACGGTTTTCCCTCCTAACTGCACGGGAAAAGAGGGGATAATGCCATGTGGTCAGAACAAATGACCGTCAAAAGAGGTAAGAAGAGTAGGTGACAAAGAAAAAGAAGGCTGGCCAATGGCCTTCCAACACGCCAAATACATTACACATGTTGAGGCGTCCTCATCAACCACCATGTGAAAAATGTTCCATGTAAAATTTTTCATGGTGTAAGACACTACTATATAGAATGCTACGTGGTAAGGGAGATGAGGTTTTAAGTTAGTTGTATCAAGCATGATCGTACCTAGATTACAAGTCTCGACGGATCCTAAAGCGACTAATAGAGCCTTTCTATGGGAAGGGCAGCTTTGGAGTACTTCCAAAGCAGACATCGCACAAAGGGTTTGAGACAAATCCTCCACCATAGAGTAGTTCTGGGCAACCCTTGAGTTTGGGTTGTGAGAAGATTTCTTAGACACAAATTTTGGGATGTGTTTCATGGTTTCTCCCAACGTCTTCTCGATTTGGAGAGGAAGAGATGGGGTTTCATCTTCTTTACCTTTC
Source organism: Picea sitchensis (assembly GCA_010110895.2). Classification (NCBI taxonomy): domain Eukaryota; kingdom Viridiplantae; phylum Streptophyta; class Pinopsida; order Pinales; family Pinaceae; genus Picea; species Picea sitchensis. Next base: position 19,877 of record SNQJ01S0021355.1, read on the forward strand.
TCAGAGCTGCTTGGCTTGCTGTAATCATGTTCTCTAGTCGATATATAGGAATCACCTTTCATCATATACACATTCACAAATTCATGATTGTTTGAAGACAGAGGGGGTCCTTGACTTCCCCCTTCCACGTTTGTAAAGCCTTGATTTAGATTTTGGCCATGTTGAAAAGGGTTTTTTAGTTTAGCAGGATACTGTTGTGACAATAACTTTTGGGCCTCTGCAATTTGAGGGCACTGGTGAGTCAGGTAGTCTTCCGTGCATAGATTACATGGATACTTCGACTTCCTTTTTTTAGTGTTGCCCCCGCCAGCATTATTAGTGGGTTTCTTATCCCCCTTACCCTTCTTACATTGTTTATTCTTTCCATAAGGCTGCTGGGTGGCCTTCGTATTTGTTGATTGCACACTATGTACATCCGACGTTTGGGTAGGGGGAGCAGCCAGAACAGTAGTCTGGCTGGCCGCTGTATGCTGTATAGACAATTGCTGCAATTGTTTTGTCAGTTTTTCAGTAGGATTTGTTTGTGTTGAACCAAAAATACCATCGGCATGTAGTCCAACTCTCTGTCTAGTTTTATCAAGTATTGATCGTGGCGCATCCGACAAGATTTCATACAGTAGACCAGACTGAGAATAAATTATCACAAGTTGTTGAGATCGCATGATTGCATCTTCTTTGGAAAACACTCCCGATGTTGCGACATCTTTGGATAACGATGGGACCAAAGACTTAAGGAACCACTTAAGCAGGAATGCTGGTGGGACTTGCACCTTAATCAAACTCTTACATTATCTCCATTCTCAGATGTGATCAGAGATATGGTCCACATTTGTCTGTTCAAAATTGGCCAGCAATTCTGTGCTAGCGTCGTATCTCACAGGTAATTGGAAATGGTTTAGGAAAGCCATTGCCAATTCACCGAAGGAAGAGTATCTTGAGTAGTCAAGCTCAATGTACCATTTCACAGCACTCCCAATGAGAGTACGTTGAAACAATCGCAACTGTACGAAGTCATATTTCAATGAATTAGACAAGCACCAAAGGTGAAAAGTAGTCACATGATCCCCTGGATCTTCATTAGGCTTGGCTTCAAACTTTGGTATGTCTGAAGGCAACTTCGTTGGCATAGGGGTCCAATGTGAATCGTAACAGATAGGATCATTCAACAACCTTGTTAATTCTGGAAAATGCAAGGTTGATAGGAAAGGTAGTTTGGGTTGTTGGTGATGACCATGGAAAAATGGGCCTGGAGTTTGACTGGCACCAGGTTGCCAGGAAAAGTTGGGTTACTGGCCTGGGTTCTGGTAAAAATCATGGCCATGACCAGCGTACAGATTCTGCATTTGAGGAGACATCATCGGCTGATTCCCGAAATAGGACGTAGATGGTTGGGTGTGCATTACATTCAGAGGACTTTGGGAAGGGTTGCCCCATGCCGATCCCATGGGCATAGGTACTGCACCTTGCCTAGGGTTCCATTGGTTATGAAAAGAGTTTCCTCTGATCAACATTCCTAATGAGGGAACTGATCCCTACTAAGAATTCCAAGGTTATGATGTGGAGGAAGTTCCTGGGTTTGCCCCCTGTGCAGGAATAGTACCTTGCACAGGATTAGGTTGTCCGTAACCGGGGTTGCCCCCAGTCGGGAAAGCAGCTAACGAGAAAGTGTTGTTACCAAATGCACCAAACAAAGAAAATGGTGTTGAACCTACCGACATATTATGAGAATCTGGTCCTTGACTCCCTGCTCCAAATGAATTATGGTTTGTGTTCGGCCCGACGGAATGCTGGTGGGCACCGTCGAGCGAAGGGGACGAAGGAGGTATATGACCTCCTTCGTAAGGGAAAGCGTTAAAGGGATATGAAGTGCCTCCCATGGGTCCTTGTAGAGGATCATTATAGCTCCCTACCCCCATACCTAAATTCTGTAAAGTGGAGTAGGAAAGTACAGGGCTTGTACCTGAGCTATGCATCCCGTATGAGAACTGAGGGCCTATCGTACTTTGTGTGAAAGGAGCAGTGGCCACCGCCAAAGACTGGATCAGACCATTACTTGAGGTAGAGGTAGTTGAGACCATGCTGGATCAGACCGATGACGGTGGGTTAGGAGGTGGCACACCCGTTGTGGTGACAACCATAGTGGGAATAAGAGAATTCTCGAAAGAAGTGGCAACGTTTGTTTCCATTGCTACGTGTGACACTGTTTGGCACTCGTAAGGATAAATCTGTACAATGATGGGTGCCGAAAGATCCGTGGTTGGAGTTTCATATGGACCAAGATCTTCTGCTCCAAGATTTGAAATGGTTGGTTCCTTCGGATGTTGGTCGGACACAGTTTCCTATGACCCGATCGCTTCAAAAGACCCATGTTGGTCTAGCTTTCGCCTTAGCGGTGGCGGGGGTGGCTCCAGTGTAACCAGTGGCAGGCCAAGAAGCCTTTGTGACTAGAGGAGCTCGTAATCCTCCACTGTGTAAGAAGATCAAATACACACTAGGGATTTCTATTCGTTTAAAAACAACACACACTAGAAAAATTCCCTACGAGATAAAACAAGCAATGACTAAACTAGTTGGAAGAACAGTTACAACAACCAACACTAGAGAAACTTACCGGTGCAAGTGAAACTCAAATACGGAAGCACCCTCTGGGTATACTCTGCAAAGTATGGCCTGATGTCTATCTTAGGTACTGCAGTCTACCCCCGCAGTCACCTGTGTAAGTCCCTAAAAAAATGGCAACTAGGTTGCCAACACATGAACAGTCACCAGGCGGGTACAGTCGACAGTCAGGTGGACCGCAATGAGTAGGGTATCAAGCCCGAAACCTATCAAGGGTATCAAAATCAAGTGGTCTGGAATACAATTGAGGACCTCGAATGGATTTGAGACCCATGAAGCTTTGTGGCAAATGAAATCGATGGAATCCCAAAACAAGCCCTCTATATGCGTTCCCCACTACGCTTGGTCCAACTTTGGAGGGGTTATCTCCGCTACCTTTCCACACACGACCTCATGTTTATCCCCTGTGTTAGAGGGGGGTCCCAAAAAAATTTCACGATACTGGACTTTAACACTCCCTAGCACAAACTCTTATGTATTTTTTGCAGCCTTGAAGAGTTTCCTCTCCAACCTAAATCAAGGCTCTAGCCTAGACTAGTTGATGGACCCTACAAACATAAAGTCTAGTTGATTTTAATTAATCATTAATTTTTTATGGCTTGTCTTAAGTCACAGGTTATGAAAGTGAAACTAGTGATGTTTTGAGAGACGAAAGAAAAGATAAATAGAAAGATGGAAACAAAATAACTTCTTCTTGACAAAATTTTTAATCAACTTTTCAAACTAATTTTTTTTCTAAGATCTTTGAACAACAGACTCAAAACATGATTTCGCTCGACTAAGAGCTACTTATTTTCCTAAATAAACAACCAAGAACTTATGAAAGCAAAACTTTTCTCGGTTACTAATGGAAATCAACAACTACTTAACCAAGAAATAAAATATGTTTTTTTTATTATTTAATGCTCTCCAAGCAAAAAGGAAAAATGATGACAAGTAAAGACCAAGAAAAATTTCTAGCCCGAGCACATATCGCAAAGAGTCATAAACAATAACACACAAACTGATTAAAGAAGACTCTCACACTTGTCTAAAAACCTTATGAAAGAAAAAAATTTGAGGAAAACTTTTTAATGAAAAAGAAAGCTATTGCTGTAATCAAACCTAAGTTGCCAACTGCTATGAAAAAGACCAAGATTAAATCAAGGTAATATCTGAGAGGTATAACTCTTGATAAGGAAGAGGATGACTGCCTCTCCTTAAACAAAAATTTTCTCAACAGTCACGCTGCTGACAGTTCAACAACCAGTGTGTGCACGCGAGCTGTGTAAGGTCAGAGTGCGTGTATACGCATGCATGCCTTATACATGCCGTGTGTACCTCTGTAATTCTTCAAAAATGAAAAAAAACAAGCAATCAAACACTGGTGGAGACTACTGGTATTGAGAACCAGAGTCCCTTGAAGACTCAGAAACTTACTTTGACAGAAAATAAAAACAATTCAAGGAAAATTTCATAGAACAAAACTAATATGAGGTGGTACCTAAGCTACAAATTGCAAAAACAGAGACCAGAATGAGATCCAGAAAACCCCTGAGAAGGATCACTTCTGACAGGGGAGAGTATGACTGCCTCTCTAAATTTTTTTTTTCTGAACTCAGACACGCAACTGACACTTCATCAGCTAGCGTGTGCACGTGGGCTGTGTGAAGGTAGGGCATGGGTACATGCATGTAGGCCTTATATAGGCCGCATGTACCTCTGTGACTTCCATAAAATAAAAAGCAGCCAAGCAAAGAAAGTAGGGAATACTGGTATGGAAGACCAAAATCCCTACTAGCTCAAACTCTTGTAGAAACTAAGAAAAAAGGTGATAAAACCAATTTAAAACTACCAAAAAAGTATCCCCAGAAAACCCGAGAGATCCCCAGTACGGTCACCAATTCTGTTGTGGGTGGGAAATCCCTCCTACAGACTAGCACTAAGGGTTTTATCATGCATGCAGAAATGACCTAAAGCTTCCTACTTTATACCATCATCCCATGCATAAACCCCATTATTCATATGCAAATACAAGGTTAAAGAGATCAAGTTTTTGTAACTTATTTTCCGTGTTTGATGTCGATCCCTTTTCACGCTTGGTCGCTCTTCGACTGCAACTCTCCTCCCAATGATGACCTACATTCAAAAAAGACAAATGAATAACTCCACATGCATTTGATCTATGAATTAATGGGTTAGAGATTTAATCAATATGTAATCAATATTCAAACAATGAAAACCTCATATGGTGGGACGGGAAAAGTACTTGTTTTATTAACCTCACAAGAATACCTTACAATAGTGAGACCAACCACTGCTCCTCGAACCTGGTCCTGGGCTCCTCTTCAACTGTGCTCCAACTGCTTCTTTATATGCTTCTCTTCACACAATAGTTGCAAAAGGTTGAGGCAAGGGGAATGCTAATTTGGGTAGAGTTTCTTTAGTATGATTTTCCTCCTTTCAAATGGGACCCCTACCCCTTCTTTTATAGGTTAGAAGGAGCTAGGTATTTGGTCGAGTGACTGGCCATGCATGGTCAAAAGGTTTAGTTAACTTACCCAAAATTGTGTGTTCCATTAGCAACTTTCCATTTTTCATGCTTTTGTAGGTACACGCGAGCTGTAGTGGGTCAACTAGCGTGTACACGCGGGTTGTAGTAGAGTAGGGTGCGTGTGCCTTTAAACAGGGTGCTTTTAAGAAGATTTGTTCAATACTAGCTTGGCAAAGAAGTTATATGGGATGGCCTGATGCCAGGTAAGCATGTCTGGTGCAAATTAGGTTTATAACAATAATACATGAAGAACATCTCACTTCCCCTCATCATTGCAGAACCTTGGTTTGTGCAGGCCCTCTAGATTCCTCAGGTGAGACTTCAATTGCTTTGTGGGTGATGCTAAAAGGGCTGATGTCTAAGGGTTTTGTTGGTATTTGAATGATTAACCCCAGGTCTTCCCCTTGTGTGAAAACATCACCTATTCCTCCAATGGGGTGTCTTCCTCCTTTATCACTTCTAGAATAATGTTATAGACCCCCTCGACCACTTGTTTGACTCTCTCTTCCTTTTGTGCTGCCTCATCCTGCTCCTGCCTAATTTGGTCATATTTTTCTTGCAACATGTCCTTTTTTGTGACAATCTTTGTCAGCTCCAACAAGGTCGACACTGTGCACACTTGAAGTTCCTCTGTCATGCTTGATTGCAAGCCATGCAAAATTTCTATAGGAAATTGAGATAACACTAAGTCAATATGATTTAGTTCCTTGGATTTATTGTTCAATTATTCCATGGGGAACTCTAATGCTCCTGTCATTGTATTCATTACAAATTTTTATCTTGATACATTAGGTGTCATCTATTACACCTCAACTGTCCTCGTTGTATGCTCTGCTTGCACTGATTTTCCTGTTTTTACTATTGCAAGTTGCATGGTCTCTAAACATTGTCAAAATACAATGATCCATAATTTCATATCCACTTGAATTTCCTCCTATTGTCTTACCGCACACTCAAAAGCTTCATCTGTTGCTTCTTTAAATTGTTCTGCAATCTTATCCAAGTCATCTTCTGTAAGGGTTTGGACAACTGAATCCCTTGCAACTTTTCGTTTCTTTCACTGTGTGGTTGCTTTCCTTATGTCTACGTCTTTTCTCTTCTCTCCTTTGTGTTGTACAATCTTCCCTTTGTTGTTTCCTTTCACTTCTTCCTCTTCTCCACTGGATATTTCTTCAGTCTCAGGGTTTTGTTTCCTGGCTATTCTGGCTCCGTCTCTATTGGCGGGATCTTCTAATAAACATCCTAATCTGGCATAATGTGTCCCATCTCTTCCTCAGTTAAACTGTACCGTGTGGGTAGACATTCCTAATTTGGGTCCTTTTTTTCTTTCACATACATGTGATGGCACCCTACCTTAAAGCATGCAACTGGCTTGTATGCTTATACCACTTGTGGTGGTATGCACGGTGTACTTTGAATGTTTGTTCAAATCATTTCCTTATATATATATATATAAAGTGAAAGTATTGTCTATCTATCACACCTTGTGTGTAGTATGCCATAAGTTCTGATATCTCATGGCTAGACATGGCTTATCTTTTACGCCCAAAAACTATGTATCATTTGACTCCCTCCATGATGATAATGTAATTAGATTTAGTAGCCATGCATAGTGAAATTCAGTCCCTTTTTCTTGCGCCTATTCATAGTCTATCAAGAATTAATTGAATAAAAATGTCACCCAGTTCATATGTACTCCCTAGACGCAGTTCTCAGTTGTCGCTATGACTACTGCTAGTTATTGTCCCATCCTACACTCCTTAACAATTTACAAACTAATGCTTGTGTCGAAAACCTCGCCATGGGGCCGCATATGCTTTCTACATCTAAATTGCGCTTCCCTTAGAATGTATGCAATTTTTATTTCATGTTATCTGATAGAGCCTTCTCATTCTTATTTTCTAAAAATATTAGTGAAGGGTCCTCCCCTTGAGATGGTAGTTTGGTAATGCACACAATCAATTCTGTATCAATTGAGACCGACCTGTCGAGCCACAAGTACCCTCCGTGTACACAACTCAACAACATCTTCATGCATGCATTAATATCTGCACTCCTCCCAAAGTGTGGTATATCAAATAAGTGTATAATTCCATATTTATGCAACCCTGTTGCCCATATCTCTGGCTTTATCACAACCAAATTTTTATTTTCACTGATGTACCTCCTCAAATACTTACTCAGTGCCAGCTCTAGAAATTTCTTCTCGTTTATAATGTCATGGTCTGCATACTTTAAACTTGGTATCAATCCTAGTATATTTTCCTCCATGATCACTCCAGGTGGGATTTCCAGATCCACAAGCTCATACTTAGCATCTTTCGACAAGTTGATTAGCTTCGATGTGTCTTTTCTTGGCTGTATGTAATCTATTGGAAATTTGGCTAAGCTAATCCTTGACGCTGACGATCCTAGATTCTTTTCCCGTACCAGTACTGTTGGTGGATTACTACACAGTTTCTTTGGTGCTGATGTTGATGTCGCTACTGCGTTAGGTGGTGCCATTGTTCTCTGCAAATCTTCTCTGTAACTAAATTATTCAGATCTATTATTCTTTCACTTGGATCCACACTTTCTTCTTTATCTTCTCTCTATGGAAATACAAATAGAAATACTTTTACCTGTTTGACCCTTCAATTAATTTTATCTCTTTTCCAGTTGTTTCTAAACTCATTCGTGCCTGAACTTATAGTCTAATCCACTTTTCTTATCATTTATTACCTTTCGAAAATGCTTCATTAACTTCGTATCTTTGATGAATTATTCCTTATATTCTCCAAACTATCAAAATTTCCTTGTTGATCTTCATTTATGGTTACATGATGCCACTACTTCGCTGTCATGTTCGCTCTTTATTGCAAGTCTCGTCATGGATTTTATTAAATGATTTTTTTTCTTTCTTCATAGGCTTCTATCAAATTCCAATATTCCTTATGGCACGTGCATCCTCCTTATTTACTTCATCTCTGCAACACTTGTTGGCTTAACTATTTGAACAATACTTCTATACTTCCTTCCAACCTTCTATCTCTTACTTCAAACACTTTTGATTGTTTTTTCTTCTTTTGTTTACTTTTTCTTTCTTTTTCTTCCTACACTATAATGCACTATGGTACACATTTTGTGCAGTTTAGACTAGTGTGTGGAAGCATGGTTGTGCACGTACATTTTCATCCTACTTCCATTAACACATTTTTCCACAAATTCTCCATCCAACTTCTCCAGCTGAATATAACCTGCTTTTGTCACATATCGGATCACATATGGGCCTAACCAATGCATATGGAGCTTCATGAGTGCTACAAAAAAATGATTTCATAAAGTAACACTAAGTCTCCTTCCTGAAATTTCTTCTACTTGATATGTCTATCATGCCAAGATTTCTCGCATGCTTTCTATACAAGTTGATGGAAACCTACGATGAAATGATCTTCTTCTAATTCCATTAGTTATGACAGTCTCTTTTTCACTGCGCTAGAATTTGTAAGCTTCACCATCACAACAATACGTAGACTTGGTACTATTAATTCCATAGGCATCACAACTTCTTATCCATATGTAAATATGAATGGAGTCTGTCCTATAAACTTCTTTCCTATGGTCCTATATTCCCATAATACTGCTGGAATATCCAAATCCTAGTTATCCCTGCTTACATTGCAAACCTTTGTCAGCGCATGTTCCAGGATGTTATTTAAATCTTCTATTGTACCATTTTCCTAAGGATGGTATGGTGTACTCTTCTAATGATGGATTTGAAACTCCTTTGTCAACACTAGAATTTTCGTATTCAAGAAATGCGTTCCTTGATCACTCATGAGTATTCTTGGGAATACAAGCCTTGTTACTACATTTTCAAAAAAAAATAATGCAACTGTCTCCGTGCTGTAGTATCTAACTTGTTCTGTCTCGACCCATCTGGTTTAATATTTTGTCATAGTAATAATTTACCTAGCTCCCGATATCTTAGTTGGTGGGTTAATCGAGCTAACAAATTTCACTGCCCATTTGTCAAATGATTGTAACATCACTTGTGGAACTAAGACAATTTCATCTCTTTTGGACGAATTTCCAAGTATTTGACAAACATCACAACTCTGGAAAAATTCTTTAGCATATTTGTGAAGGGTAGGCCACCATAATCCTGCACGAAAAATATTCTGGGATGTTTCTTTCTTGCATAGTGACCTCCTACAATCCCTTCATGCTCCTCTAATAATACCATATTTATTTCATGCTCCAATACACAACATCACATAATATTGTATGTGCCTATCTTGTATAAATTGCCTGCTATCAAATGGTAGTCTGCTGCCTTCACTATGAGATGCTTCTTCTAAGCCAAGGTGAAGTATGATGGGGCTACTCCCGTGCTCAAAAAATGAACTATTTCTACAAAATAGTCATCCACCATCTGAATTGAAAATAAGTGCACATTTGGTAACTGTCATCCAAGTTACTTGCATATTCTCCTGACAATATGCGTGAAAAATGATCTGGTCTTGAGTTAAAAGTTACTGGTTTCATGATCACCTCAAAGTCATATTCCTGGAAAAATAATAACCATATGCATATTCAACCCCCCAACACTAGCTTGTTCACTAGATATCTCAGCACAAAGTGAACTGTATACATCTTGAAATGAGACCCAAGTAGGTAATGTATGAACTTCTGCAAGGCATATACCATTGCCAAACCTTCTCGTTTTGTCATAGTATAGTTATGCTCTGTAGAGATAGCTTCCCATTGGTGAAGAAAATCATATTGTCTATCTCTCCTTCACCTGGTTGTGCCAAAACTGATCCTAATGGTATAGACAATGCATCGACATGTACATGAAATTATTTTCTCCAGTCATAAAAGAATAGAATCGACATGGTGACCATCTTCTATTTTAGTGTATCCAGGTTCTTCTGAAATTCATCATTCCATTGATATTTAGCTTCCTTCTTTAGCAACTTCTCCATAGGGGCCGTGCTCTGTGCATATCCTTTGATGAAATTTATATAATATCTTGTATGACCCAATGTGGAGTTCAACTGTTGCAATGAAGTTGGTGGTGGAAAATCAACAATCACAACTATCTTTGCAGGGTCCATTAACAATCCAGGTTTACAAACCACATGGCTCAACAAGATTTCGAAAGGCGCACGAAAATTGCATTTCTTCAAATTCAATGAGATCTGGTAGTGCCTACATTTATCCAACATTAAGCGCAAAAGTTCAACATGATATTTCAATAGACTAAGTACTGTCCATCATCTAAGTACACTTCTAAAAATTTATGAATGAACTCTTTGAAAGTTACAACAAATACTCTGGAAAATATTGCTGGTGCATTCTTCAACCCAAACGACATAACTTTGTATTGGTAACAACCCCATTATGTGGCAAAGGTAGTATTGTATCGGTCTTCTTGCACAATCCTGATTTGGTGGTATCTTGATAATCCATCCCTAAAAGAATAAGCCTCCTGACCCCCTACATTATCTAATACTTCATCTGTAAAAGATGTCAAAAAAGGGTCGTGTAAACATGCATCATTCAAATTTCTCATATCTATGCTTATCCTGATTCCTTCGGTCTTCTTTTCTTGAACCACCATGGGGATGATCCATTTTGATTCTTCAACATGTTCTATGATTCCATCCTATAACATTCTATCTATCTCTTCTTTTACCTTCTTCTTATACTTTGGGTTCATTCTAAAGGGTCTCTGCTTCATAGGTTTGGCATCTGGCTTCAACAAAATATTCATTTCCCCTAACTCTCCAACGATTCCTTTCATATATGAGAATGTCATTGGAAACCTATCTTGGTATTCCTACAAAAATTCAGAAATATTCTTGATTGTTTCATCATTCCAGTAGTCTCCTATGTGCACAAACTTAGGATTTTGTTCTATACCAATGTTCACTTTGCGTGTTCTTATAGAATTTACATATATATTTGATTCAAGCTCCGATCCTTCGATTGCAAGATCCTCTTCAGTTTATGATATATGGAAATCTTGTGGATATTCCTCGTCTTGGGCTTCTTCTGTGACATTATAGCAGTGCAAGACCTCTTCAACTGTCGTAGTGACTCTTGGTGCACTATACAAAGGTGTTGATCCCAACAAGTCCTCTGATGCAAAAATAATATTCTTTATTAACTGCAAGGATAAGTAAATCAACATATTGTTATTTTCAAAAATAAATGTTACCTTGAAGCTCTTGGTCAACTCTTCCCAATATCTTGTTCCTCTGCGCACTTCTAGTTCGATGTACCAATTCTTGGGAATTGTATCCATAGTATGAAAAAATAAGAAAGTCAATTCTTGTTATGGTAATGATATCTACTTTGCAATACACTTCATAACATGATCTACTAGAAAAATTAATCCACCATACTTCGGCATGATACTTTCCTTCTCTGTCTCGAACTTGACTTGCAACAACCTCTTGCATTGTGACCAATCTCTTATGCCATCTTTGTGCGTATCCCATCATCTCGATGAAGTTGCTTTTAGTGCAACATCTAAATCAAAGAGTATCTACTGATATGGAATCTGCATTTCAAACTAATTAATAAAATATTCTATAGGTGTTAGTCCATTATACCTTGGAGGTTCAACTATTTTGGTTCCAATCCATCTCAATGTGCGGGTAATCCAAGCATACTTCCTTGTCGATACTTCATGTAGCATTTTTTCCCAATTCTCTAGGGATTATTCTAAGTCTGATGTGCATGAGATGATACTCCTCCAAGTAAGTATGCCTTTGGCTGTAGGTTTCACGTAATTATCCATTCATGTAGTCATATTATACAAATTATTAAGTTCTTTTCTCTTTGCTGGTTCTACATACCTTCATCCTTCAGTGAGTTCTAATGGCGTGGTAACCTTTAGGTCTTGTACTTCGAATACCATCTATATTTTATTTAGGTCAATGATAGTTTTATTATCAAATGCCCAATCAAGTCCTGAGAGTGTTGGATATAGTGTACTGCCATCTACTATGTCTATCACTTCGAAGTATACTACACTGTGCACCCCATCAATATTGACATTGATTCCTATTAACATTTCAACTGGAACGATATTATGCTAGTTTTCTAGTCTCAGATGGAGGGGATACCAAATAATCTTCGACTGACCCATCATCTCCCAAGTATTTCTCGGTATAACATTTACACCGGACCTCAGATCCATAATTATATTGTCGATTTCGTAAGATCCTATCTATGCACTAAGATCGAACTCCCTATTTGTTCACTTCTTACTATGTACCTGGTTAACTAATCTATGTGTGACATGTTGCTATTTTTATTGGATAAAATGGTCAATCATTTCATGCAGAAAACACATATTCATCCTTCATTAAATCTAAGCAACTTCTTAAAAATATCTTCAAAGTACTTACCTCATCAATTCATTTCTCATAATGATCATAGACTAGAGGCATATCAAACACTGATGGTTTATCAAAAAAGGGTGGTGCAATTGAAGTTGATGCTATCCAGTCTATTCCCATCAATTATTTTCTTGCTTGCTGGTAAGTCTCTTTCTCTTTCCTTGGATCAAACAATGGTAATAACTCCACTACTTTCCTTACCCATTGGTGAATACTATTCCCTTAATCTGTCTCATTTGTTCTAGTTCTCGTTCCTCTGTGTATAATTGCTGCTATTTTAGGTTTCTCATCACGCACTTCGGCTGCTATCATATGTATTATCATCTGTATGTGCTGGTTTTGGTTTTGGTTCCCTCTTGCTTGCCATTTTGCTATCAGTTGAAGGCAATCCTCTGTTGCATGATCTAATGCTCTGTAGTATGTGCATGTCATGTAAATATTTGGGTATTCGTACGCTAAATGTATTGGTTGATTTCAGTTATAAAAAATGATTGGTCCTCTTCCTCCTCTACCAAATCCTCCTTGTTCTTGGCCTCTATCGAATCCTCCTCATCCACCCCGATTAAATCCTCTTAGAGTATTATAATTTGGAACTCCTCCTTCTATTGTTGCATTTTCTTCTTGGATTCTGTAAGGATATACAATTCACTCTCTCATTAAGTTGAATGCATGACAATCCTTCTCATCATGTCCTACATACTTGCAAAAATTACAGAACAAATTCCTGGGCATACTCTGGAACTTCTACAATAATGGAAAAGCAATCGAATGATGTCCCCATGTATTGCATATTTCAAAATACACCAAACCTTCTACCAATGGGTTCAGTTCCCTTGTAGCCATATACTATGCAAATGCTGGGCATTTGTCTTTTCAATGGCCTTTTGTATTACATGTAATACATGTGTGTATCCCACCATCTCGATGAAGTCGCTTTTAGTGCAACATCTAAAGAAAAGAGTATCTGCTGATCTAGAATCTGCATTTCAAAATCATTAATAAAATATTCTATAGGTGTTAGTCCATTATACCTTGGAGGTTCAACTATTTTGGTTCCAATCCATCTCAATGTGCGGGTAATTCAAGCATACATCCTTGTCGATACTTCATGCAACATTTTTTCCCAATTCTCTAGGGATTCTTCTGAGTCTGATGTGCATGAGATGATACTCCTCCAAGTAAGTATGCCTTTGGCTATAGGTTTCACGTAATCATCCATTTGTGTAGTCATATTATACAAAATATTAAGTTCTTTTCTCTTTGCTGGTTCTACATACCTTCATCCTTCATTGAGGTCTAATGGCGCGGTAAACTTTAGGTATTGTACTTCAAATACCATCTGTATTTTATTTAGGTCAATGATAGTTTTATTATCGAATGCCCAATCAAGTCCTGAGAGTGCTGGATATAGTGTACTGCCATCTACTATGTCGATCACTTTGAAGTATACTACATTGTGCACCCCATCAATATTGACATTTATTCCTATTAACATTTCAATTGGAATGATATTATGCTAGTTTGCTTGTCTCAGATGGATGGGAGACCAAATAAGATTCGACTGGCCCATCATCTCCCAAGTATGTCTCGGTATAACATTTACACCGGACCTTAGATCCAGAATTATATTGTCCATTTCGTAATCTCCTATCTGTGCACTAAGATCAAACTCCCTATTTGTTCACTTCTTACTATGTACTTGGTTAACTGCTCTATGTGTGACATGTTGCTCTTTTTATTGGACAAAATGGTCAATCATTTCATGTAGAAAAAACATATTCATCCTTCATTAAATATAAGAAACTTCTTAAAAATCTCTTCAAAGTACTTACCTCATCAGTTCATTTCTCAGAATGATCATAGACTAGAGGCATATCAAACTCCGATGGTTTATCAAACAAGGGTGGCGTAGTTGAAGTTGATTCTATCCATTCTATTCCCATAAATTATTTTCTTGCTTGCTGGTAAGTATCTTTCTCTTCCTTGGATTTCACTGAGGATCCTTTTCTTTCTCTTTCCTAAATTATGGACTTCCTTCTTTTGTTGGATTTCACTGAGGATCCTTTTCTTTCTCATTCCTTTCTCTGTACGGTGTGGTATGAAGTAATATGTAGAGGTATCTTTTATCAAACACTCTATTCTTCTCTTATCTCTCAACCACAATCTCCTTCTTTCTATACCTAAACCTTTTCCCATAATGCAATACTCCAATATCTGCATTTGACTCAATGTCTTCCTCTCTCGACATCCTCAGTCCATCCATTCCTTATTCATCCTTTTGATCTATTTCCACTCTCATACCATCCTATAGTCATCCCCTAGTCCCCCTATGTGCGCAAAGTTGCCTAGAAATCAGATTCCATCTTCATAACATTCTTGTCGCAAAACAACATCTTTATCCAGGTAGACCGTGTGTTTAAAAATATTCCGCGCAACCCTTAAATAATTCCCTCTCCGTGACACTATAAGAATGGGTACAATCTATTGCAAACTCTGTAATGTAACCCCCCAATATACTATTTAGCCAAAAATAAATTGCACGAGAAACTTTATTACTTACTGTATTCAACTATCTGATAATTCAAGGCCTCACCTCAAAATCTTCCAACATTCTCCACTAGCCTTTCTAACCATGCAATCAAAATTATTGGAAACTCACCAAAGTAAATTTCATGAAGATATGTAAACACATACCTTCGCAACCATTGTTCGTCACTGAGCCATGGGTTCCTATTATGTTCTCTGAAAAATTCTTGTTTCTTCCTCAACCATTTTGTGATCTCTTCCTTATTCAACCTCCAAAACAATCCCCTCCATTACAAATCCCAGTCACGACAACATAACCATTTGTTGGTGTGCAATGGGAAGACCCAGAGTCCATCATTAATAAACCAACAAAACCCTTAGACATCGACCCTTTCAGAATCACTTGCAAGTAAGTGAGGTCTTACCTGAGGCATTTAGAGGGGCTATAGGAACCAAGTTTCTGTAGTGGGGGTAAGTGAGACATTCAGCATAAACATACTATGCATTATCCATTTATCGTAGTTTCTGTTACTTAAATTTTAGTTATCATTCCATATACCATGTCCATGGAATTACTCCACTTAAAATTCATCCATTTGCCATTAACTTAAGTGCACAGGATCATAATAACATATATCAATGATATATTCAGAATGCTAAACAATTATCATCATCACGTGATAACCATAAAAATTGAACAAATATATACTAACCATCCATCATATGCATCAGATACTAACATAAAAGAAACACATCAAGACACAAGGTTTTAACGTGGTTCACCCCAAACTGGGATATGTCCACAACAGATGGCTTCTTATTTTATTTATCATAATCTCCTTACAGTTGCACACTATGCTTACAATAAGATATAACAATTGACATTACCCACACCTGCCTCAACCATTCTACTGCAGTGCGATCCTAACTCTTGAAAATCTCAGTCATAACTCAAAACAATCAAACACTTAGACAATTCTTCACTTAAGCTATCTCTCCAAAACTCATCACTCAAAAGAACTTCTTCTACTAAAAAACCCATTACAATTTATAGCTTTACAATAAGACTAAGCCCGTTACAAAATGGTTACAAAGTGGACACAAGTCCCCAAAATCCTAACTACTTTTCTCCTTTTGGGCATTGACTCCCAAACATGCTCTAACTTCTTTGCACATGCACTGCTCCTTACACAAAATGTCGTACAATCCATTCCTACACGATTCCCAAGACTTATCCAAAATATTCTGCTCCAACACAAGTGTTTTCTAGAACACATAATTTCCTCCCTAGAGAAAACAAAATGGGTGACCAAGATATTTATATATGATTATGAGATCATATATAAGAAGGGAAAAAAAATGTGGTTGCTGATTCTATTTCCAGGAAATATGAAGAACAAGGGTCCCTCTTTTCCCTCTCATTCATTGTCACATATTGGCTTCATGATGTTTTCCAGGAATGGTTGCAAGACCTCAAAATTTCTATCCTGATCCAAAATTTTCAATAGGATTCTCATGTATCTCCTTGCTACTCTTGGAATGATGAAGAGATTCGATATAAAGGTCATTTACATTTAAGAAAATAATTGAACCTTAAGTCCACTGCGTTGTCTGAGTTGTATGCTTCACCCACAACTAGGCATTTAGGCTTTACCAAAACCTATGAATGGGTCAAACATTATTTTTTGTGGGAAGGAATGAAATAGGACATATACACCTTTGTGGATAAATGTGATACCTGCCAATGCAATAAGGGTGAAACCATCAAAACTCCAAGAACACTCCAACTGCTCTCAATTCCACCTACTATTTGGATGGATATTTCTATGGATTTCATTGTTGGCTTATCTAAATTGAACAATAAATCAATCATCATGGTGGTAGTATATTGTCTTTCCAAATATGTTCATTTCTATGATTTTCAACACCTGTTCACCGCATCCACAACGACTCAAATTTTTATGGATAATATATTCAAAATCCATGGCATGCATCATTCTATTGTCTCTGATCGTGATCCAAATTTAACCAACAATTTTTGGTAAGAATTGTTCAGACTCCAGGGAACCCAATTGCATCTCAACACTGCCAATCATCCCCAAACTGATGGACAAATTGAAGTTGTCAACATGTGTTTGGAAATCTATTTGTAGTGTTTTTCATCTGACATAAAAAATCAATGGGCTCAATGGTTACCCCTAGATGAATGGTGGTACAACACCTCTTAGCATACTACTATTGATTTTTTAAGTACAATAGATAGAAATTCTTTTATTTCTAAGTACTGGTAATTACTTCAGATGATACTATTCTTCTTTCACTTTTATTTTATCATTAAGAAATTACACTTCAGAAATTCAACGAAACAAATACAATGCAATAGTAGAACAATAGAAAAACAAATATCGCATGAAGACACACTGGTTTATCCTGGACACCTCCTCCAAGTCAAACCCTAGACTTCTGATTAGTAGCAACAGAATAAACTTGGCCCAGTAGCTTTGTCCTTTAATAACAACAATAGAAAAGACTTGCACGTGAAGACTAGGATAGAGAGAACCCTCACACGTGTGAATAATGGCAAGAGAGAGAGAGGAAGAAACATATAGATCACCAAGAATCTCACTAAATATGCCCAAGAACCTTCCTTCCCTTCCTTCCAGTAGCTTGCATGAGAGAGAAAGAGATGTGTTGAGTGAGTAAAATGAGCCAAATCATCACTTATTTAAATTGGAGAAGTGACCTTTTAAGAGGCACCTTTTCGTGAGGTGAATTTTTAACTTTTACAAATAATTCTTTTTCTTTTTCTTTACATAAATAATAATTTCCCCTTTGTCTTTACAAAATACATTACGAATACCAACCATAGTTACAATTTCAACACTCCCTCTTAACTAGGGAGGTATTCGTAACAACCAACTAAATGTATTCAAGTTGACCAATTTTATCTAGTGAAAAGTTACATCAAATATATCATGACATATCATCAACCAAATAATATATGAGCCATAATTCATCTGGCATGGTGCACATCAAGTCATATCATCCACTGTATCATCTCTAAGCCATACTATCATGATGCTTCTGCATCATATCTAAGTTGCACTGGCATGATGTGGAGTATCATCTACATCATATCTAAGTTGTACTAGCATGGTGCTTCTACATCATATCTAAGTTGTACTAGCATGATGTAGATCAATGCCTTTACATCATCTCTAAGTTGTACTAACATGATGCTGCTACATCATATCTAAGTTGTACTAGAAATAATGCATCATATCTAAGCTATACTAGCATGACACGAGTCAGGAAATTGCATCATCTCTAAGATGTAATAGCATGATGCTAATCCATCATATCTAAGCTATACTAGCATGATGTGAGTCAGACAACTGCATCATCTCTAAGATGTACTAGCATGATTCTAATGCATCATATCTAAGCTGTACTAGCATGATACTAATGCATCATATCTAAGTTGTACTAGCATGATGCGACTCTGGATATTTGTATCATATCTAAGCTATACTAGCATGATATATATCAACACTCCCTCTCAACTAAGGGATAAATATCCACAAGTCCCAACTTGTCCCTGAAGTATACAAAATTCCCTTTGGACAAGGGATTCGTCAGAATATACATTATCTGCTCATCAGTGGAGATATACTAGATTTTTATTTCTCCCTTATGGACTCGATCACAAATGTAATAATACTTTATCTCAATGTGCTTCGACCTGTCATGGAACACAGGGTTATTTGAAATCTTTACAAAACTTTGATTGTCACAAAATATCATAGTTGAATCCAACAACTGATAAAATAGTCCAAAAATCAATTTACAGAGCCATACTGCTTCAGTACAAGCATCACATGTTGCAATGTACTCTGCCTATGTAGTACTGAGTGCCACAAACTTTTGTTTCTTGCTAATCCAAGATATCATGGCTGAGCCCAAACTGAATAAATTACCTGAAGTACTCTTTCTGTCATACACACTCCCTACCCAGTCAGATTATGTATATCCTTGTAGTTGTACATCACTATTTGAGACATATCTGAAACCATAATTCAATGTCCCACGTAAGTATCTCAAGATATGTTTTGCAGCTATCCAATGCTCATGTCTAGGCTCCACCTTAAACTGGCTCAATGTGTTTACATCAAAGCATATGTTTGACCTGGTATTCACCAAATACATCAATGATCCAATCAACTGTCTGTACATGGATGGATAAACTAGTTCAGAGTCTGAGTCTCTCAGTTTTTTCAAATTAGTCACCATGGGAGTAGACATGGATTTGAAATCCATCATCCCAAACTTCTGAAGGATATTTACTACATACTTCCCTTGAACTAGGAATATTTCACCAGGATTTTTCCATACCTCCAGTATCAATTAATAATGCATGAGGCCAAGATCCTTCATATCAAATTCTGAAGCTAACTCCCTCTTACAATGAATGATGAGAGGCTCTGCACCTGTCAAAAATAAGTCATCACATATAACAACAGAATCACATGTGCATCATTCACAACTTTGTATTATAGGTTTGGATCAACATGGATCTTGGAAAAGCCAAGTCTTGTTAAGTAATTGTTGATCTATGCATACCAATCTCTTGGAGCTTGCTTGAGACCATACAAGGCCTTTTTCACTTTGCAAACATGAGACTCCCTAGAGTGAACCTCAAATCCTTGAGGTTTCTCTATGTACACTTCCTCTTCAATCACTCCATTTAGAAACATAGTCTTCACATCCATTTGATGTAGACTCCATACCATGGAGGCTGCAAGAGAGATAATGGATCTGATGGAAGTGTATCTCGCAACAGGGGAAAATGTCTCATCATAATCTTCTCCCTCTTTTTGGGAAAATCCTCTAGCCACAAACCTTACCTTATATTTATCAATGCTTCCATCCACTGCATGCTTAATCTTATATATCCATTTTGAAGTCACCAAAGACTTCCCTTCAGGCCTTGGAACTATTTTCCACACATCGTTCTTCATGATGGATTGATGCTCTTCCATCATGGATTCCTTCCATTCTTTCTTTTTGACAACCTTTTCAAATGTGGAAGGTTCTTCATTCACAAGTTTTGTCATTAGTGCCACATAACAAGAGAAACTCTTGGGTTTCTTACTTTCCCTGAAGGCATCACTTGGACCTTTATTTCCTTCTGCTTCTTGCAAGGTGGATGTGAGCCAATTTGGTCTCTTTTTGATCTTTGCGGCAACAATTGGCTTCTCAGGTTCAACTGCTTTTTCTTGTTCCTCATCAAGATGTTCAAGAGAGCATGTACTTTCCTCCTTGGGTTCTCCATGTTCCTCTTCCTAGTCGGAGTCCATGGAATCTTCTATGGATTTCCAGTAAGAAATATTCTCATCAAAAGTTACATCTCAACCGACTTTAACCTTTTTCTGACCTAGAACATATATTCTGTAAACTTTTGATGATTGACTATATCCAACGAAAATACCCTTCTTTCTTGAAGGTTCCAACTTCTCTCTCTTGTCTTTGGGAACATGGATATAAACATGACAACCAAATATTCTTAAGTGTTCCACACATGGTTTCTTTCCAGAGAATGCTCAGAATGACATGAAGCAACAAGCAAATCAGGGTCGTTCTGAATGACAATCCACTGAAGGGGACTAGTTATTTCTTCGTCTACAACCTTATAAGAAGACTTCACTCAAAGATAAAAAATATTAGAAAATTACGTCCAAATTTTATGATCCTTATAAAGTTCTCAAGCGAGTGGGGCCATGGATTACCAGTTGCTCTGCCTAGTTAGTCTAAGCTCCATACTATTTTTTATGTCTCCTGCTTAAAGAAAGTGATTGGAACTAAGTGCTAGACTCAAAATAGTATTCTTGAGTTGGATGAATAAGGTTCCATTTCGTTGCATCCACAAACAGTCTTGGACGAGTGTGAGCATCGTTTCCTTCAGTGCATTATAAAGGAAGTTTTAGTTGAGTGGAATGACACACCACTAGAATATGCCACATGGGAGTTCGCTACCATTTTGCAACAATTTCCTCATTTGAAGCCTTGAGGACAAGGTTTTTTTTCAAGGGGAAGGCATGTTAGGAACCTAACCTCCCTAACCACTCATGTAGGTAGAATAATATATTTTCCATGTAATAAAGTGTGACGTTAATAAATAAGGCCTAGTTAATAATGTGAATATGTCTATTGTAAGAAGACTTAATATAAACTTCCGCTTCTAGAAAGATCGCCCTATAGATTGTTATTTATAAGATAGAATTAGTATAAATAGGAGTAGAAGGCATGATAAAGTCTTGTCTTGAGAATTATTGTAATATAGCTCTGCTCTACTGAAGGTTTCCCCCTCAAAAAGGCAGATGAACTTGGATTTCTATCAATAAATGGTTCATTTTTAGTGTTGTGATTCTCTATATTTTGTTGTTCCGCTAGTATTTTCTACAAATTTTTTGTTTCTGCTTATTATAATACATCTTGTACATTATAATATGCCCACCTCGAGAAGAGAATACTCTTTTTTTCTACTGTAGGTTTTTTTCTTGAAATAAATTTTGGCGATCTTCACCTGGGCCCACTACAACCTCATCTAATGAATTTATAATGTATTTTGGACATTAGTTGCTCTTCAAACCTCACACATTAGGGGGAATATGTTATAACATCAATTTCCACGACATATGCATTGATGACTTTTTTGGCTTTTCCATGTCCTACTTGTAGACATTAATCCCCTTTACCTCCTCTAGGTTATTCAAAAGCAATATTTTTTGACATGTACACACCCTAACAACTATACAAGGTGCATGTACGTGTGTTTCTCCATTGAAAGTCGCGTACACCTCATTTTTTCTCAATTGTTTTTTCATATTTTTGGGCAAGGTTCACAGATTTACCCAGTTCCTAACCCCATGTTTTCGTGCATAACTAATCCACTCCAACCACTTGAAGATGGTATAAATTGAGCCTAAGGAATGAGGAGAGGAGGAAGAATACTTGAAGAAAAATTATGATGACAATTTCTCGCCTTGTCTACAAGCCCTTATTTTCCCTACTTTTGATTCATATCCTCAGGCCTGGAAACCCCCGTTTCTAGCTTTTTCTATGCTTCATATATATGGCCAAGAAGTTTATTTTTACCGTCTTTGGGTCTATACAAGCATCCAAGTCAGAGGTGCAACTTATAGTCAGTGGCCTGGGTGGAGGGACTTGGAGTTTGACCTCAGAGCAGTGCCACACCATGTGCAGGTTATAGCTACCTATATTCTATTTATTGTCAAATAATAAATATACCTCTTTCCCATGAAGTACTTGTGTTTTAATATATAATGATCATGTTTGAATATCTTATCTCGTAGAACACTAATTGTTGCAATCTCTTTGTTTTTGGTCATTTTCATAAAAGTTATTTAATGTATAACTGTTGTCCTTTGTAATTTTCTACTTGGGTGTTTTGCAGGTTGGCAAAGGAAAACATTGAAAGGAGCAGGATAGGTTTTCAACCACAGGACCTTCATCAGACATAGGACTCTTGATATGTCACTTTTCCTATGCTACTAGTAGTTAGTTATTTGATTGAGATAGTTACAAATCTTTGATTGCATTTATGGGATTTGGCTTAATTTTTAAATAGTCAACGCTCTATTGTGACTTTAACCCATAACCATAGGGGATTTTCCTTAAAACAATGAGAGATTGTTAAGTTGTTACCTATCTAAAACACCATTATTTTTAATCATTAATGAAATAGTGTTAAATTATTATCTATTTAAAATATTTAAAATATTATCAATTTAATTTAAGTTCAAATTCCAATTAATATATTTTTTTAAATAAGAAAAATAATGAATTGTATTTATATATTCAGTTAATAAGTGGTTATGATTTTTTATTTGATAAGAAAAATAATGATTTGTATTTATGTATTAGATATTCTGTTGTTTTTATTAAAGTTTTTTAATATTATTTTAAACTCAGAGGTTGTTAAGTAAGACATAGTCAACTTCTTTAACCCTAATTGCAATTCTGAAATACATTATAAATATCGATAGAAAAGCGTGCATAGAGTGTGTACTTCTTTAACCCTAATTGCAATTCTGAAATACATTATAAATATCGATAGAAAAGCGTGCATAGAGTGTGTATATTTTTGAGAAAGCTGTTCTTTGTCTGTTTTAGTTTTAGTTTTATTCGTATAGAACCTAGATTTGTAGTATACTCTCTGCGGTCTCACTGGTATCTGTAAATTGCCATGCACGAACTCTCTGACGTTTGGGCTCTTTTTATCAATTTCTAGTCAAAGTGTTCGCTCAATGCGGTTTGCAGAGTTCAACAATACCTGTAGATTCTAAAGAAATTAAGAATACAGGCGTGAAATCTATCATGAAGAAAGTGAAGATGAAGAAGAAAGACGAGGCAGTTTCTGGCATTTTGGCCAGAGCGAGTTCAGTTTCTAGAGCATTTGAATGAAATAGGGCTCCTGAGAAAGGCGTTGAAGAAGGCCTGGTAGAGCTTCAGGGTCTTAGAAAAGAGGAATCTAGGGTTTTATCAAGTTTGCAGCCATCAGCTTTGCTGTTGAAATCTCAAAGTAAGTTTGATTTTTCAATAACAGTTTCGTTTTTACGCTGTTTGACCTAATTGTAGACTTCGCTGTTTTTGATAACCTATTCATCGTTTCAGGGTATTCGATTGGCAGATCTGATGAATACCCACCGAGAAATCCGATGGTACCCACTGAAAATCTGATTGGTATGATACTGTGAAGCCGTAGAGTTAAAAATAGTTTTTAAGTCTCAGGTAGGTTATTTTTGATAACCTATTCATCATTTCAGGGTACTCGATTGGGAGATCTGATGAATACTCACCGAGAAATCTGATGGTACCCACGGAAAATTTGATTGGTATGATATTATGAAGTCTTAGAAATGTCAATAGTTAGGCTTACACTTATTGATAATGGGCAGATTTAATAAGGGTTTAGTGCTTAATAAATTTTTTATGGACAGGATTAAATATGGCTGGAATATTCTTAGTAGTCACACAAAATAAATGGCTGTGATTTCAATCATTAACTTCCTAACTATTATAAAGACATCAGTTTATGTGTTTACTTTTACTTTTTTACATTTATCTAATCATATTTAAAAATTACATTGATAGCTAACTGAAAATATTAACACCAGATAAATGAAGCCCAACAGTTTATTTGTTAATAGATAATAAAATTTAATATATTCTTTTAAAAATTCATTTCATCTTCTCACCCTTTGGACTTTCACCAGCAGCTATTTTGCTGCTGTGCTAGTTATTTTTCTTTGGACTTAACAAGTTTTTAACATCATATCTTTGAAGTTGCTAAAGTTTTTATGTTTATTTTTTGATGGGTCATTTTGATATTTATTTTTTCAAATAAATATTTTTAATCATTTTTCTTTAAATTTGTTTTTTTAAAAGCTTTTAAGTATTATTTTATTAATTCATGTTAAAATATTGATGTATAGAATAGGGAGATAAAGTATAGTTTCCTTTATTATATTGTAACACATATATATTATTTTTTTAATAAATTAACATGTTTGTATTATNTAGGTTATTTGGTTTTTTAATTGTATATTGTTTTTTTTATTTGTATATTATTTAATTGTTTGTTTATAGTATTTTACATCTCTATTACTTTGTTTTATTATTTGGTTATCATTTTGAATTTTTGTTTTTGTTTTCCTTTATTTTTTTGTTTAGATGTTATGATTGTTTTTAGTTGATTTTTTTTAAGGTTTTATGTTCTTCTTGTATTAATGGTTAAGATGATTTTCTTTTCATATCTTTTTAATATAGATTTTTTGTATTAATTGTTAAGATGATCTTCTTTTCATATCTACTATTTGTTTTGATGATAGATTTGGTTTAAGATTTGAAACATTAACAATAGAATGATGTTTATGGATTTTCCAAACATTTCTAATAACCATTTTCACAACTGAAATTTAAAAACCCTAATGTTAATATATTTTGTAGAAATTAACATATTAATATGAAATATACTTAGTTTTTAATGAAAAAATGGTGATAGATATTTTTCATTGCAATAATTTGAATAATGATATAAATCATGTTTAACAAGGTTTTTTTTCCATGTGGAGTAAATTCACATGGTCATTATTTTTGCAATCAAAATTCACATCATCAACTCTATTTAGCATTCATTACCATTTTTATTGTGGTTAAAACTCATACAACCCTAGCTCTTTAATCTATGACTCCATTAACTTTGCATCTCTATCCTCACACATTTATAAAAAGTTTTTAATAACTTGAAAATCTCAATTATAGTAGTTATACAATGCCATATTGGCTGGTTACAACCTAATATAACAACATTTATACATAGCTATTTTAACTTAATCACTTTGTTTCTCACATGATTTTTTAAAAATCAATTTCCCATAAGATGCCATCAAATTTTTGAAATATCATTACATTAAATGTATATGTTTAGTTTAAGAATCACATACCATTTGTAAGTTTAAAATGAAAATTGTTAAAACTATGTGACTATCTTTTATTTATGTTAATTTTTTCTTTACAAATAATAATTAATGTTAATTTTTAATTTTTTCTTTACAAATAATAATTAATGTTAATTTTTATCTAAAGAAGTGAAATATATTTAGTTCCAAACTCATTTTTCATATATTAATGCAATAAGGTTGAACACATATATGATGTACCAAATGACTCAAAAAAATTTGGTTAACTTTTATTATGATTATAATTTATGATTGAAATTAATTGAATTTACTAGTGCACATAAGTTGTTATGTTTATATAAAAATTCTTTATTTAATGAAGAGATAATTGTATGGATGATAATAAAGAATGAATTCCAATTTTTTAAGTGTTTTTGAACTTTTTAAATATTTATAAATTAATTTCTATTAAATATAAGGAATATAATTAGTGTAAATTGGACATAAATAATTAAACTATTATCTATAAACAAGTTTATTTTCCTAAATATTCATACAAAATTGCTACATTTAATTACAACTTAATAACAATTAAACTCTAGTTTAATTGTCATTAACTATCTTTTTATATAAAAATTACAAGTATTAATACAACTATTATTTCAATTTGATTTTACCTTTACCTTATAATATGAGAGGTCTTTGAACTTTTTTTG
>SNQJ01S0021356.1:0-11445 GCA_010110895.2 Picea sitchensis
AAAAGCTGTTGTTTACTCAAAGGTAACGGAAGTGAAACTCGTGATGTATGACTCTGACCCAAATAATGCAAGGGTAATGATGAAATATAATCCTTTTCATTCCATGAATCCTAGTTATGGGAGAGAGAGAATAGATTCTGAATCAATCTCAATACTATAATGCAAATGCAATGCTCAATTTCCTTTCAGATGTCAATGCCAACAATCATATATCGATGAGCAATTTCTATATGTCTCTTTCAAATACTTCAATAAGATCTAAAATTTGATTTTTCAATGTTTTCGAAATGACAAAAACAAAATCTTGAAAGAAAACTTGTTGTTCACTTTCCAAGAAGAACTCTAATCAATGAGAAAAGAAAACCAAATCATAAAGACCCAAACAAACAACCCAATCCAATACTTTCAACGAAAGTAAAAACGAAAAGCAAACCAATGAGTTCCTCAATGCAAATGAAAAATGTCCTTTCGAACCACCAAGCACATGAGAAACACAAAGCATTTGACTCTCTACCAATCACTGGTTCCTAGTCAATCGGACACACTCAACTCCAGAAGTCAGAGAGAAAGAAAATGCCAAACAGAGCCAAGAAACAAAAGTCAAGCTACCAAGGGCAAGAAAGACCTAGAAACCCTAAATTTGTTCCAGCAAGCAAAATAAGGCAAGAGATATATAAATAAATGATCCAATAAGACAAAAAGACACAATTCAACTGTTCTGAGCAATTGAAAAAGTCAAAAATCAATGTCCAAAATTTTCAAAAATCTGCTCGCAGGCCAGCAGTGATTCACAGTGCGAGAAGATATTGTTCTCGCAGGCCACTGTGGAGCAAAGTGCGAGTTGTTTTCACTGGACTATATATGCAGAGTGCGAACTTGACAGGTTCTCGTAGGCTGTCAATGGACACAGTGTGAGAATCCCTGAAGATAATGAAAAATTTGAAAATGCAATAAAAATTCAAGTTGGCTTATAGACCCAGAAGGTCTCTCAAGATATCCTGAGGACTCAGACACTGACAAAAAGGGAGAAAAATGCAAATAGAGAAAATGGCCACAGAAAATTCAAAAACCATAAAGAAAAAAGGGAATAGATCCCCAGCGGAGTCGCCAATTTTGTTTCAGGATAAATCCGTGAGTGCGGACACAAACCAATCTCTCTAGATCCACCTGGATCTAGAACAAAACAGGACAAAATAATACACTTTCCCTAGATCTAGCTTATTGAATGAACTAAGAGATAAGGATTATGGACATACCTTATGAACACTTTCCTTAAGTCTCTGTTTTTCCAAGATTTTCTCCAATGCTCTTGCACCATCCAGATCACAACAGTACAAACCAATCGAAGTAAAGGGAGATTAATATATTCAATAGCTAGTCGATACATATGATCAAGGAATTATGTAATAAAGTGACATCATCTTTATGGGAAAGGGACATATTACTGTATTGAGTTAATTGAAAGTGAGACTTACAACCTGAGCCTTGATGTCGTAGGTCTCCTTTCGATGGCTCCTATCTCTGACACACACACTTGCTCATGCATGAAGAAAATCAACCACTTGTGATGACCTTTCTGTTGTCTCTAGCTGTTGTAGCATCAGTCCTCCATACAGTCTTGCACTAATTCTCCAATCAATCTCTTGTTAGCTTGCTGCTTATTCTTCTTAACCCTTTCCATGAGCAATCTCCTCAATATATAGGAGAAGATAGATTAGTTACTTGGATAGGAAATGATCCCAAGATATATGGAATGCCAGCACTTGAATAACCATTCGAAGCCAACTCATGTTTCTAGAAGATTCCCTTCTAGAAGGTTCGAGATTTCATCTTTTTCCTTCCTTTGGAACATGTTCACACCCTGGCTATTAGTTACAGTGTGAGAGGTTCGCACTCCAACTTAATGCATCCTGCGAGAATCAGGCATTCTCGTAGGCAGATATATAGGTAGCCTGCGAACATCCTTAAAAACATGATTTCTGGAAGCAGACAAATGTAACTTCTTTCAGGAAAGTGTTCTTAGTGAAGAGCTTGATTTTCATCATCATAACATCATCATGACATCATTACAATGACCAAAATTGTGGATAACACACCTATTACCGGGATTTTGGGGATTGGCATTTCGGCCATTCCGAAGAAAGAATCGAGACGCTTGGCATCAGAAGTCTCGAAGTCATGAAGCGACGCACCTTTGGAGGTAGGTTGTGGTCACAAGGAAGGTGGTCACATGTAATAGCGTTTGGCCAAGGGATAACCACCATTAAGGCCATTTCGGCATATCGAGTTTCGGAGGATCGAGGAGGTAGAGACTCTTGATAGCAGGACTCGCACAGTCCCAAAATCTGAAATTCCCTTTTTGGGAAAAAGTTGCGGTCACTTTGGAGGCCGTGTACAGGTGAAAACTTGTACCTTGTGCATGATCGCGTAGGTGGAGATATCGGGGAAAGGACCTATGGATCGAAGCATTGAAGTTTTCAGCAGGGAACCAAAAGAGATTTTCCAGCTCAGGGAAGAATTGGAACGATCCTAAGACCAGGAGGTCGCGCAGAACCTGCCGAGGCAGGGGGTGCTACATCAGCGTGGTATCAGAGCTACTTTTTGTTTGTATATTTCAGACAGAAGGAGACAGAGGAAGAGAATACTCTGATGCATGTCATTATTGATATAATATCTTGACTCTGTTTGTATGTTGTAGATGGAGGAAGCAGGAGGAAGAGAATACTCTGATGCACGTCAAAGTGGTATCAGAGGCAGCCTGCAAAGACAAGCAGGAGAAGATAGAGCACTGAGACTTTGTGGAGATTGTTGTAGGTGCGCAGTAGTCAAAATATAGTCAGGTCAACTGTAAGGAGAGGCTGGAAGCTCTCATTTGCAAAGTTACAACAATGAGTTTGCGAGAAGGGAAAACAAGAGTAGGGAGATGGCTATTGAAGGCCATGCATGCGATGATGTGATAGACAAAGAGCTCATTGAGATCAGAGCGAGGATGGAGGAACTTGCACTACAGATGCAGCAGAATGAAAAATCAAGATGGGTGTATGAATGGCCCATGAAGACAAAGGTAAAATGGCCAGTCAAAGAATTGGTGGCCAGAAGACAGTGGAGGTTGTTAAAGGGATGGTTGAGGCATGCTGAAAGCCTTAGGGATGAAGAGGAAATGGTTCAGGTATGTGAACCAGAGGCTGGGAGAAATCTCAGTGACATTGAGGATGAAAAGTGATCAGCTGAGGGGCTCAGAGACTTCCATGTGTGCAGAGACTACCAAGAGGGTAGAACAGAAATTCCCAATTTCTAGGAGGGCAATGAAATGAGGTCGTTGTGGGATCTCATAGACTGTCAGGAGGACAGCAGGGAAATTTCATGTTGCCAAGAGGGCAATGAGATGAGATCACTGCAGGATCTCATAGACTGCTAAGAGAGAAGGACTGGAAATTCAAATTGCCAGGTGGGAAATAAGATGAGATCCGAGGGTCCAATAGACTGCCAAGGGGGTAGAAGAGAAACCCCATATTTCCAGGAGAGCAAGGGAGAGCAGATGAGGCCACATGAGAGTCTCATGAACTCAGAGGTGAGTTTGGATTAGTGAGAGGAGCTTATAGAGAGAGAAGATCAGAAGGGCATTCTGATGATTGGAGGAATGGAGGTATTCCTGCCATATTGCCCAATCGAGGCCAGTGTGTGTGTTGCAAAGGGAGCAACAGTAGAAAGACAACCAGCTGTGACTGTCATGGAAGAGGGATTGGAGAAAATATCAAAAGATACCCAAGTAGAAGAAGGAAATGAGGATTCCAAGGAATGGCTCAAATTTTTCAGTCAAGAAGCTGAAACAGAGAAGACTGTAGCATTGGAGTTTGCAGAAGAAGAAGAAGAAGAAGAGGAAGCAGACAACATAGATTTTGTTGAGTTGTATCAAGAGTTTGAAGCCCTAGAGAGAAGGGTGAAGGTGCAGAGCTTTCACATCCAACATATCATGTTGGAAGCAGATGAAGGTGAATTCCAGTCGGAGGAGCAGTTGGAGAGAGTTGGAGATACACCAACAGGAGAGTTGGCAGCAACAACACTGTCATAGGGAGAAGCTGAGCAGCAGCTTAGTAATGAGATTGTAGAATTGGAATATTGCACAGAGTGGCAAGTTAAGACCACAAGAGGTGCAGGAGATGGCATGGGGGATCATGATGATCTTCCCATTTGCAGAGAAGAAATGCAGCCGAGGAGACTACATGAACAAAGCCAGCCACTGGAGCAGCTGGACGAGGAGATAGAACAACTCAGAAAGTTGATGTTGAAATCAGCAGAGGAGATCAGCGAAGGGAAGCTGAGCAGAAGGGAGACTGTAGTAGCAGCAAAGAATCAGTAGCAACAAAGCAGAGGTGGAGCAGGTGAACAAATGCATAGAGTTGTTTGGGATCCAGCTGGATTTCAAAAGCCAGGGTGGAGATCTCATGAGCAGGAGATCATGAATTTTTCACAGCAAAGGAATATGATGCAAGAGCATCTCTCCCAAGCCAACCATGCGATATCCAGCCAACCCACTCAACGCATTCAAAGAGTGCATTCAAGGAAGAGAGGCGCCAGTCCTCCCACATTTTGAATTTGAAATTGTATTAAATGTATGTAAGGTTGGTAGAGCCAAAATCATGCCTTTGAGCACGTGTTAGGTAGAAGTAGCCTTTAATGGTTGTAAGGCTAGATCTAGCTCCGATCTAGACTAGACAACCCATTCAATATAAAGTTAATCTAATTGAATAGAGTAGGTGAGATGGAGGGAAGAGCTCGAAGATCCCCCTCATGTCAAAGATCTTTGATCTTGTTTTGAGAAGGTAGAAAGAGTTAGAGTTAGAGAGTCTGCATGAGAAGAGAAGATAGAGAAGGAGCCGAGACTCTGTAAAAAGGTCTGAGCTCAATACCACCTTGTAAAGGAGGCATTTTACATTAATATAAACAACAGTTTTTCCTACATGTTATTTTGTGGTTGCATGAATGTCTTGGTGTGTTCTTTATATGTTGTGAATGTATGGTTAAGTGTGCATTTGCAGGGACAGATAGGTTCTACTATATATGGGTTCTTTGATTTTAGATTGGGTTCTTTGAGGCTTCATGCCAAGAGGATGTGACAGAACGATGTGGTTTCTGAGAGCCAGTGCATAGAGTGCACTTCCAATTCTGCGGAATTTTGGCAAGGACGTGCCAGGAGGGTGCACCATCTGAAGTCTTAAATTCAGGGAAAGATATCAAGGTTTTTGAACACCTTGGAGACAGGACAATGCAGAGGAAAGGCACAGAAGAAGAAAAAATCTTCTAGGAGTTCTGTAGAGCTCTGCCAGGAGGACATTGAGAAGATGCACGAGTTTCACTGAGGAAGGACTCCATCGTGGGTTCAAGGGGAAAATCATAATCACTGAGGATTATGAAAGCTCGTCCAGGAGGGCATTGAGCAGGTGATAGAGTTCACAACAGAACTCTAGTTTGAGTTTAGAAAGGAAGACATGTTTACTGAGGAGAGACTCTGCTAGGAGAGCATTGAGTTGGTGTGCAGAGGAAGAACAGGAAATAACTCTTTTGAGTTCTAGAACAGAGAAGTGTCCAAGGGATAGGATCTTCACAGGGTTGTTGAATACCCTGTAGGCTCAGCAAGGAGTTGCTTGAGCAAGAGATTGCCAAGAGGGCAACAGATTCTCCATCTGAGGGAGAAGAAAGGGTTAAGTCCCTTAGAGATCTGAGCAATAGAAAAGTTTAAGACAGATATCCCCTTCTTNGTTTAAGACAGATATCCCCTTCATGTGTGCAGAGACCCTGTAGGAATCACAGAGGTCAAGGAAACCTTTGAAGGTTTCAGAGAAGAGAAGCTTAGGAGGAAAAGTGCCTTTTGCATAACAACGACAACCGCAAGGAGTGAAGAAGTTGAAGAATCCTTCAAGGATTAAAAGAGGAAAAATATTAGGAGGGAGAGTGCTTGCATACATAAGGTCCTGCAAGTAATCACAGAGGCTGAAAGAAGACCTTTTAGAAGGTTTGAGTTCGAGGTAGCTCAAGAGGGAAAGTATTTTCAAAGAACGCAGACAGAAGTCGTAGTCACCGGCTTCGTAGCAGTAGGAGTAAAGGATGAGGTCTTAGATAAGTTGAATTCTTCCAAGGTTTGGGAAGAAATAGAGCGCTCACAAGGAGGGAAGCACAATAACCATCGGATCAGGTAGAGGACGAAATCTGGACCATTGGAGTTTCACATCTAGGCACAGGCAGGAAATAACAACACAGGAGGAAGAAATCTGGGCCACTAGATCTCGCGCATATAGTCGATAGCCATCGGATCTATGAAGTGTTGCATGAGATTTAACTCTCTTATGCATAGAGGAGAAGACCCATCAAAGTCCTGAAACAATAGAGGCACCGGGATTTCGGGGTTCGAAACTTCAGAGGTTCCAAATATAGGAGACCGTGAGACTAGAGTTCGTGGGTAGCGGAATCCCGAAGGAATCAAGACCATCCAAGTAGTAGGACATGTGGTAGCGACCAAGGCATCGAGGGAAAATCCCCGAAAGGACTATTTTAGTACTTCGGGTACTGAAAGCCCGAAGGAGCAGAGGATTTGCAATGGGGGTTGCAAAGTCCCAAAGTCATGAAACATGATGTAGTGAGGAGTGGGGCTGCGGTCACACCTATTACCTGGATTTCGGGGATCAACATTTCGGCCATTCCGAAGACAGAATTGAGATGCTTGTCATCGGAAGTCTCGAAGTCACGAAGCGATGCGCCTTTGGAGGTAGGATGTGGTCACAAGGAAGGTGGTCACATGGAATAGGGTTTGGATAGGGGCTAACCACCAATAAGTCCATTTTGGCATATCGAGTTTCATAGGATCGAGGAGGTAAAGACTCTCGACAGGAGGACTCGCGGAGTCCCAAAATTTGAAATTCCCTTTTCGAGAAATAGTCACGGTCATGTTGGAGGCTGTGTATAGGTGAAAACTTGTATTTTGTGCATGATCGCGCATACAGATATATCGGGGAGGCATTGGAACGATCCTAAGACCGGGAGGTCACACAAAACTTGCTGAGGCAGGGGGTGCTGCGTCAGATAGCTAAACAAAATGACTATTAAGAACAAATATCGCCTACCCAGAATCAATGATCTATTTGATCAAGTGGGAGGAGAAAATATTTTTTCTATGTTGGATTTAAGATCTGGTTATCACCAGGTTAGAAGAAAGGATGAATATATAAGTAAAACAATGTTCAGGACAAGATATGGACATTATGAATTTGTTGTTATACCGTTTGGTCTCACTAACGCACCAACAACATTTATATGCTTAATGAATAGTATTTTCAGTCAGTATTTGGATAAGTTTTTTTTGGAATTTATTGATGATATCCGAGTGTATTCGAAAAAAGAATAAGAAGAAGAAGACAATCTAAGGATAATATTGCAAACTTTAAGAAAACACAATTTGTATGCAAAATTTGACAAGTGTGACTTTTACCAAAAGAAAATCTAGTACCTAGTACATGTAATATATGAAGAGGGTATTGCAGTTGACCTAGAGAAGATAAGAGCCATCATGGAATGAACTATCTCTAAGGATGTAGCGGATATCTAGTTTTTCATGGGAATAACCGGGTACTACCAAATATTTATAGAAGGATTCTCTAAGATTGCATACCCTATAACATCCCTATAGAAAAAGGGAACCAAGTTTAATTGGTCACAAAAGTGTGAGGACAATTTTATTAATTTAAAAGAACTGTTAACAACCGCACCCATCCTAAGGGTATAAAACCCGGATAAATACTTCACAGTCTACGTGGATGCGAGAAAAGAAGGTTTGGGAGGTTTCCTAAGTCAAGAAGGGCACGTTATTTGTTACGAGTCCCAAAAACTAAAAGAGCATGAATGAAACTATGTATCTCACGATTGGGAATTAGAAGCTATCATCCATGCATTAAAAATGTGGTGACACTATATAAAGGGCAGAAAATTTATGTTGTTGACTGATAATAGTGGTGTGAAATTCTTATTTAGTCAACAAGATCATAATACAAGGCAAGCAAGAAGTTTGGCCTTCTTGAGGGAATTCGATTTTGAGGTAAGACACATCAAGGGTAAGGAAAACAAAGTAGCATATGCCTTAAGTAGAAGAGTTCATGGGTTGTTTGAGGTACACATTAGCATGTCAGAAAGAGATATTGAGCAAAGGATAAAGGTCACAAGTAATAATCATGAAAAATACATTAAAACAGTGGCAAATTTACAAAATAATGTAGAAAATTTAGATAGAACAGATCCGAGTTTGGATAGAAATGGTCTACTAAGATTCCAAAAACTGGTTGTACATATCAGATTCTATTGAATTAAAGCTAACAATTTTGGACGAAGTACACAAGAAGCCATATTCTGGTCATCCGGGATACCAGAAAATGGTAACAACATTGAGGAAGTTGTTTTATTTTCCTAATATGAAAGGTGAGACAGCAAAATACTTATTGAAGTGCCTATATCGTCAATGGGTGAAGGATTAACACCAACACCCACTCGTCGTGTTGCATCCTCTACCTGTACTAGAATGGAAATGGGAGACTATATCACTGGATTTGATCACAGGTTTGCCTAGAACACAAAAACATAATGATTCAATTATGGTAGTAATTGATAAGCTTAGCAAGTCTGCACATTTTATTCCTGTAAAATCTACCTATAAAGCTATTAACATCGCTGAAATATTTATGAAGGAAATTTTTAGACTGCATAGTATTCCTAAAATGGTGATTTCGGATAGAGACGTAAAATTTACATCTACGTTTTGGAAAGAATTATTTACAGGGTTGAATACTAACTTGAATTTCAGCATAATCTACCATCCACAAACGGATGGGTAAACTGAATGAACAAACCAAATTTTGGAAGATATGATATGAATGTACATAAGGACAAAACCAAGTAAGTGGGAATATTACTTGCACTTGGTGGAATTTGCATATAATAATGGTTACCAAACATCAGCTAAGATGAGCCCCTTCAAAGTACTGTATGACATATAGTGTACAACTTTGATTAGCTAGGAAAACCTCGTTGATAGACTCATTGTGGGACCAGAAATGC
Source organism: Picea sitchensis (assembly GCA_010110895.2). Lineage (NCBI taxonomy): Eukaryota > Viridiplantae > Streptophyta > Pinopsida > Pinales > Pinaceae > Picea > Picea sitchensis. The sequence goes on from SNQJ01S0021356.1 coordinate 9,100, forward strand.
TCCATAAAATGGAGAATACAATAAGAAAAGTACAAAAGAATTTAAAAGAAGCACATGACACACAAAAAAGTTACACAAACCTAAAAAGAAGAAACCAGGAATTTCAGGTTGGATACCACATGTATTTAAAAGTCAAAGAAAGAAGAAGTTCATTAAATATAGGAAACTATTCAAAGTTGGCACCCAGGTTTTGTGGCCCCTTCGATATCTTAGCTCGAATCAGAACCGTGGCATATCAACTTGCACTTCCCGCAAATCTGAAAATTCATAGTGTATTCCATGTTTCTTTGTTAAAAAGATATGTTCATGACCCTACTCACATGATCGATTGGAACATGGTGCAGGTGGAAATAGAAGGTGACTTCCAAGAATAACCTCTGCGCATTCTGGACAGGAGCAAAACGATACTACAAAATAGAGTCGTCGCCCAGGTAAAAGTGAAATGGAAGCACTTTAGTCCCGAGGAGGCAACTTCAGAATTCAAGGAAGATTTGTAGAAATCTTATCCAACCCTGTTTCGAGAAAGGAACGAACACTGAGGCCAGTTTTGTACTAAAGGGGGGAAGGATGTAATATCCCCAAAAATAAATTATTATTAAAGCCTCTATGCAGTTAGGAATTTATTTCCATTTTTGGCAAATTCAAATTTTGAAAATTATTGTCATTTATGGCAATTTCGAATTTGGAATTTGATTAATTGTAAATAATTATTGTGATTGTTGGGAAAATATTTGATTTTCCAAACCAACTCTTTGACTATGACACTTTTAAGAGACAAATATTTTTATATTAATTGCTGAAGGAACAATGGAATAGCCAGGTTGAAATCAGCTGGCCATGACTCCATGAGTGGGAAACAAGCTTAAACTACCTCAGGGCTAAATTTTACAAGTGGAAAATGAGGAATTTTTCCAAGCCCCTAAAAATCAGGGATTTGTAAAGATGTGAAAATTCCCAAGGGGGGAAAATACCCAAGCACTAGATGCTTTCGCATATACGACATATGGGAGGAGGCAGGACGTTGATTAGTATGTTGGGGAAAGGATATCACTTTTTGTTATGAGAATTGTTTTTGAGTGTAAGGCAAGTGAAATTTTTTATCTGAAAGCAGACTATAGAGAAAGAGGAACATTGGAGTTCTCCCTCATGGATTCATGGTCAATGTAACATCCCCAAAAATAAATTATTTTTGAATTTGAAATTTCTTAGGAAAATTATTTTGTTTTTGGTAAATTTGAAATTGGAAATTGTTTTCCATTTATGGCAATTCCGAATTTTGAATTTGGTTAATTCTAATTAATGATTGTGACCGTTGGGAAGAGATCTGATTTTACCCAACTAACTACTTGACTATGACACTTGTCTGAAACAAAATATTTTATAATTATTACTGGAGGACAAATGGAATAGCCATGTTGAAATTAGTTGACCATGATTCCATGAGTGGGGAACATGTCGAGACTACCTCAGGTTTGATTATTACAAGTGGAAGATCAGGAATTTGGCCATTGGCAGCCCTTGAAAATTAGGGATTTGGAAAGATTAAAAAATTCCCAAGGGGAAAAAGACCTAGGCATTTTTTGTTTTGATATATGGCATATGTGAGGAGGCAGGACGCTGCCTAGTATGCTCGGGAAAAATTATTAATTCTTGCTGCTATGAACACTAATGGTTGAGTGTGAGGCAAGGAGAAGAGTGTTGAAAATAGAAAGGCATTTGCTGAGGAGGAGTTATGAGTTATCCCTCATGGATTCATGGTCAGGCTAGGGGGTGAACAAGACAAGTGATTTGGCTGCCCTATTCTAAGGTTGGGAGGAACGTGGTTGTTCCCTTTGTCTTCCAACAAACTAGTTCAGATATGTTATCCTATTCCTTCTCAGTTTGAATTATTAAATAATTGATGTAATTCATATGTTAATACTGAATTGAAATAATACCATGGATGAAATATGTTCGATTGTGTAAAGCTTAAAAACTGACAAAACGCCTCAAAAAAAATTAATTTTGAGTGACACTTTTCTGTTGGTTTAAATACTGAACAAATGTTATAATTTTCCTTGTATTTGATATGTTAGCTGAAAGGATATGCATGGATAAATTATGGAAGAATTCATTTTGTAGGCTAGATTATTTCTATACGGTGATAAACTGTAGGATAATTTCCCAGTCAATCGAAATTTCTTATGCATAACTATCTATGTATAAATGGGATTGAAATCAAGTTTATATACGTGTGTATTTACATTCCTATAAGTAAATATCAGAGTCATAATACTTATTTTAGACTTCCATTCTCGCATAGAATTGAATCAGAACTAGTACGAAGCGTTATTTAGTCCACGTTGT